>JABUQX010004286.1:0-76395 GCA_015478945.1 Trachelipus rathkii | reverse complement strand
CAGAAATGAAGATGTAATAATTCTTTTATTCGTAATACAAACATCTTAAATCCACTATACCTAAATAGAACTTCATTATATTAAAACATATTATTTTTATATATATTAGTATTCGCAGCATGACAGGAAATAGCACACTATAGGACGGCTCCCAGAGCAGCACAAGGGCGAGTATAGTAAATAGTAGACGAACAAATATGAGAATTTCTATTCTAACTTACGAAATAAATAAATAAGAATGCAAAATAAATATTTTACAGAAATTCATTTATTGTAGTCTTGCATGAAGAATGGTCTATCAATAAAATAGTAGTCAGTTTTAAAAAGCGCAATAAAATATTACCCATTAATATTCACTTAACTTTTCTCACAAACTAATATCCTTACTACTTATTATTCATAGTTCATATATCCATTCATCATATATCTAGCTGAGTTTATATATAATAATATCACTTATATATTATAGTATACAATTATAAGATGATCTATAGATAAACTATATTTATTGTAATTAGGATATTATGAATATTAATTGACTAGTTAATTAGTATAATATTTATCATATATACTATCTAATATAATATCCTATACATTAATATATATTATTATATAACTCCAGCATATAACAATATATATATATATATAGCTATAAATATAATACCTATATTATATAAATTCATAAATAAGTATTTAATTAATATATATATAATATAATATTTATTAATATTATATAATATATAATATATAATATATTAATAATAAATAAACAGATATTGGAATAATTATTAATTATTATATTAATCATTATATAATTAATATATATTTTATATATTAAGTATAAATATTTTAAATTATGTCATGGATAAGTTATCAAAATATATAAATATCATATATATTATATACAAATAAAAAGTAAATATTTCATTTTTATTTCATTTATCTTTTACTAGATACCCATTAGAGTTATACTTTACTATTATTAATAGCATCTGGTTCCTAACCACCTGGACAGAACTGAAAAGTAAGTCATAATATATATTTAATAAATATTATTATTAATTATTTTATATTATTATATATCATCTATTATTATATTATTATTATGTTAATATTATTAGAGTGGATAATTTATAATTGCTATATAAGGAATAAAGTGATGTATGAGTTAAGATATTAATTATTATACACTAGTTGTAGATTCATTTGATTGTAAAAGTGTCTAGAAGCATGTCTTAAGGTTCAATTAAGAGATGTAAATCGTCAGTAAGGTAAAAAGTATATAGATACGGAGGATATTCACAGTAATTAAGATATGTATGTATAGTAAGGAAAGTTTATTGTGAGTCTTGTCAACTTAGGTAGTAATTATATACTGAATTAGATAATTTATTTATATTTTATGAACTCACTAAAATGGAGATTAGTAGTATAGGATAACTGAGGAATATTTGAGTTTGATATTATTCTTTTACAAATTTGTCATATTATAGAGACACGAACGATTTATACGTTTTTCTTGACACATTATAGGTCGGATAACTTTTTGTTTCTAAAAAAGCTTATTGGTTAGATATCTAAAAAGGCCTAATTTTGGGGTTTACAATTGCTTAATTAAAAATTAAGAGTAAGTATATTTATTAATTTAAAAAAGGATAATATTATATATATATTTTATTTTGGTAATAATCTGAAGCATTGTTTGAGATAGTTAATAAAATAAAAGGGAAGGAAACGTGTTAGGTACATATTATTATTATTATTTTACTTCTAATATGAAAAATAAGAGAGAGAGAACAGATGAATACGCAGAATATATTATAAATAATATAAACATATGCATTAAGCAAAGTGATAGATATTAATAAGTAAATTGATAGGAAAACGAGCAACGTAGCTAGGTCGACGAGAGAGCTTTTGGTAAGCTCATATAATATCACGAAATATTCGAAGTAATTCCTAGCGGTGGTCTCTTAAAATAAGTTTGTCACAAACACGAATATTAACTAGATAATAAATAGATTCTAAGAGCTGGTAACAAAAGAAGTTATAAAATATAAAACTATTATATAAATTATACCTTAAGAAACAATTATAAGAACAATGCAAGTTGAGTAAATAAAATAAAAAACCTTGTAGTATTAATAATTAGTATAGATATTAGGAAAGATTATAGTAAATCGACTATATCTAGAGAAGAGCGAGTACGCCAAAGGACAAAGAATAAAATTACAACGGAAGATAAAACTTACTATTATATATCCCAGGTTAATAAATATAAGTCGTTATAGGTGATAGGAAGATGACCCTTAATTTGTTCTGAGATATATGATTCTATGTATCTAAAGATATAAAACTTAGAGAGAGTTATAGTAGATATATAAGTATCTTATTCAAACTAGAGTATTATAGCTGAGATGAGTCATATCTAACTACAACGTTTATGGAGGAGAGAAAATAAGGTAACTTTATAATTGTATAAAAATATTAAACTTTTTGTAAAGATGTATCTATAATAATATCAACTATTATGGTGGTTATCCAGTAGGTAATTAATCAAATTTACGATAATATGAGAGACTAGGAATAAGTCTTAAATAATTTGAATGATTAATTAATTAGAATTCTATAAATATAAAATTTGTGACTTTTATTCTATTAGTTAAGAGAGAAAGGATAAAATTGATTTATCATTAAATTACTAATAAAAATAAAATTAAGAGGCAAAAAAAACTGCTCTAATTATTTTCATAAATAGAAATGAAGTAAAAAAAGGAATTTATATTAAGATTAGTAGATCCTGGTCCAAATATTAGTACACACAGTTGAAAAAGACTATAATAAATAGGATAAAAAAAAAGTAATAAGGTATAGGGATCAGAACTTTGAACAAACCATTAAGAAACATCAGTTAAATTTTAAGGGTGATATAATGTTAAGCTAATAGTGTTTTAAAGAATTATAGATAAGAATACAGAAGGATTGCAATTATTTATTATAAATATTTTTGTATTAGAATTATTGGCAAAAAATAGGATGCTACAGACACACAATCTAGTGTGTAGAGGAATAATTTTATATATTAACTTAATTATAGACTATTATTTTTATAATATATGATTAATTTATTGAGAGTTTTAGAATAATAAAGGTTATAGAAATAATGAACTTCTAAATAGAAGACTATATGTAGTAAATTCGAAGAACTACAACGGTTAAATTACTGCGTGTTAAAGTAGTATGAATATTCACAGACATTTCTATCATATGATAGCAGAATATATACGATTTTTCTCACTATGACACAGAGACAATAATATGTGTAAACGCGCAATATACGATTGCACATTTAGCTGTAATAAACATACTGTAAATTTTATAAAAACAGGAGTGCCTTATCTATCTTCTTCTATACATCCACTACTCACTGCATACATTAATCACATAAGAAACCAGTACATGACAGACAAACCACGTACTTATACCTATATCACATAGTGATTAGGCGAGCTAGATGAGAATTCTAACAAGCACACATAACAGAGCTTGAGACAAGCTGAGAGCATAAAGTTCTAAGGTAACACAGTCAAACACATAATCACCAACCCTAATGCAGAAGGATAAGAGACCATAAGGACAAGTCTAGCAACCTACATCTAATCGAGACATCTAATAATAATATCGAGAGCATCATTACTACTATACACACGTAGATCATGAGGATACGAAAGCTAATATAACTATACGATATAAAGTACTATGTCACAAACAGATACACACAGACACCACATGACAGTAACACAAGAATTTCACTCTATTAAACATGAAGCTATATAGGAGGAAGCTAGCCTGGCGAGACGCATATATCACAGCTCACTCGCTAATATTAACAAAACTCTATTGTTAAGCACGGCTCTTCACTATATCGCCGAACTATACAATGTATTGAAATTACTTCCATTTTAGAAGTCATCTGTCGCAACTGTTCACCCTTCTTCTATTGTCACTCTCAGTTGACCTATTTAAATAATTAACTCATTAATAAGATCTAATATAAGAGAGTTTATTTTATCATATAATTTAAAAATATCTCAATCGATTATTAAACACTGATTACAAATATGTAATTGAATATATATATTTAATCTTCAGTTATTATGAAATAAAGTGTGATAAAGTACGTGATATATACAGAGAAGTTTAATATGCTTATCTTTCGAGGTCACACACGAGGCAGCACCATAAATTATTTCGTATAGGTCAAAGATATTGGCAACACCTGATCGAAATCTTGTGTCTGGCGAGAGATAGTCACTACATTATTAAATAATATACCGAGAGTATGCCACGAGGTAAGCACGCTAGCCAGCAAGAAGAAGTATTTCATTATAAAGTAGAGAACTGAGAGTAGTATGAACTTAGTAAGTAAACTAGAGAGAAGAAACATATTATGCGCACACTTAGAAATCATATTAAGTTATATATTAAGTTTATACTCTATGATAATTTTCACTTATCACGACGGAAAAAATAGTCACTATCAAGAGAGTATAACAATATATAGTATATACTTATATACAAATCATGCGCAGGATATATATTTATTTATGATTTAATTATCATAGCGTGACATATTCAGCTACTTTAATTAACACATTGAATGAGCATACTATCTATATCGACTACAGAGTTAAACTATGATTCGCATTGTTCTAATGTAGACGATATTATTATAGCATAATAATGAATATTAGAGCATAATTAATTGTAGAGAATTAGTATACAGAGATACACTAGCGAGCTGTAAGAGCTGAAGAGAAAACAGGTATACAATGTATAACACTATAGACACAAATGTCACCACATGACTCTCTCTTCTGACACCACGTCCATCGCTTCGCATGCGAGGTCACAATGACGGACTTATCCAGTTGTGATCTAAAATCAAATATATTTTCGCATTATGATATTTAATTCGGTACATTCAAGTTGAATAACGGGATATAATCCACCTGTCCCGCTCACGGTGGGCCCACAATCGCATTAAGCCCTGGTGTATTACGCCTCATAATTCAGCCCGCACATTTACATCCAGTAAATATTCAATAGTGATTATTTATCACCACCTTCTATCTAATCCTCAAGGCGCGTTCACCTAAAGGATTTTCTACAATTTGCTCTACGCTATTAATACATTTTCACGTGTTACAGAGGGACATCAACTCAATTTTTTCTTTCGGTGTCCGTACGCCATGCCGGGTCGGAGGTTCCCCAACACACTCGAGCGCACTAATTAAACATCAGCTAAATAGTACTATAACCGCAGAAAGAACTATCTGAAATTAATAATAATAAATAATATCCATAGTCCAATATGACACCAATAACATATACTCAACATATAACTTATATATCATATTAAATCTTCATCATACTATATTACACTAATACATTTTCTATACACACCATAATACACAACATAAATAGATATCAGCAGTAAACTTACTCACTAAAAAATATAGTATACCCATTTCTAATCTAAGTATTAGAAAATAATTCATGCCTCAAAATTTAGCTTATTGATATTTCAGTAGAAGAATTTACAATTATTCTTAAATATTTATATTTATAAATGACTTATTTGAGCTTAATAGGTTTGATATCATTATTTATTATTATTATAGTCACTGATAAAACACATTTGAAATATACTTAAGATCTTATTTAACTTATCATTATTTTATATATTACGTACAGACCATTTAATGAGTTACTGCATCTGCAAGGAAGTTATTTATCTAAATAAACATAATCAAGGTAAACAAACATACCTCTCATTACTATGTATATATTTATTAAGTATCAACTATATTATTTGCCAATTCAAATGAAATTATTTATATTTCATATAGATATATACGAATTTCAATAATTTAAATTATTTAGAATAATAGAAAAGTCACTTTGTGCTATATTAACAAATTATTCCTTACATAACACACTTCATTCGTCACATTATAATGATATCCCTTTACTTCATTCTCAATCATTTATTAACTTACTTATAAATGATTAATTTTATTAAATAAGTCTCAGAACACTATTTATTATTACCTAGTCTGACTCTACTCTACTATTCGATCAAAATATATTCTATTCATAATCTCAGTATGGAAGTATTCCTCTAACCATCACTAAATCCATAACTTACTCTATAATATTAATATTCGTTAATTAATTACTTTTCAAAGTATTCCATTCTTTTAACATCACCTATTATCAGTATACCAAATCTTAACTTACTACCATTAATTCAGCTTAATATTTATCACAATACATCCATCTTATCACTAAAGATATTCACTCAAATCACACATGGACCACAAATTAATATTATTATTAATTAACACAGCGTATGATCTTTTAAATTAATAGTGTATGTGAATATCGTACTATTACTAATAATACTATTACTTCATTTATTATTAAATTACTACACTACCTATTATCTATATTAACTTACACCTTATTATATTTCAACTTTGCTCAATTCTATGATCTAATTACACACATCACTAATCGATCTTTCAGAATACACACTATAAAATACATACCAATATATAGTATATATCAAATTGAGGTAAATAAACTAAACTTGGATATAATATTAAATCTACTATACTATCCCTGTCTTTTAACTACCGTTATAGAAAACAACATACATCCTCCTAAATATCACATATGCATCAATATTATTATTAATTATTATTACACTATAATATAATTATAATTTCATTACAATATATACACGACACTTCACTATCGATAATAGTAAATTTGAATATACTTATCATATATTTTTATATTCTTAATCATATATAAAAACACATAAACCTACACTATTATATCAACCAATTATTATATGTCATTTATAACGAAAATTCGCAAAAAAGAATGCAAATCTTAAGAATAAAAATCTTAATTAATATCCTCATATTTGGTTAGCATCAGAATCATTCGATAAAAATACTCATTGCATAATATTTATATTTACTTTGAATATTACTTTGAGTGTCTTGAAAATGCTTGCTACTTAACTATATTATCTTGCTATATAATTCATATGTAGTTAGCACAACATTACGTAGGAGAATCGATTTGATCCGCTACACATTCCTCATAAATTATACTCTACCTTATCTATACATAAATTAAGATTATATGCACCTTAGAGTTTGATTCTAAACTTCCACATAATTCTCCTTATTACAATTCTTCTTCGAGGGAATATAACTATTGTCCCTAGACACGATCACATAAGAGTACGAATACCAGAGCTAACACTATATCTTATCAATTTATTATCATACAACTATACTATAATTATAACTATAATACACTCTATTTAAATTTTTCTTATTAATTATTACTTACACAGCGAGTTATTATGTACCATTCTCACCTTATTATATTTGAAGATATTTTAACCAGGTTTATTATAAACCTAATATATTATATAATGCTCATAAAGCAATATAGTTTACAACATCATCAAAATACGACAGCAATAATCATAAACTAGCTTGTAATTATTGCTAAAACTATTCCATAATCCTCACTATCTGTGCCAATATCTGTTATCATTGGAAGACAGATGTGTAATTGATTGAAATATTGTAAATTTCAATTACCATACCAGTATCAATTTATTTTATCAGTACTTAAATTTAATATTCCTTTGCACCTTAGTATTAATTACACATATATCTTTTAATATTCAACTTATCTCTCACACATCAACCCATACTTCTAATCTATATTTATCTACCTAACACTTATATTAATATGAGATTAACCTATTTATATTTCCTAATTCTCTATAATAAATATATAATAATTCCATATATTATCTATTTCTTGAGCATCATTCCATTAATCAAAATTACTCCTATTAACACACATTTCAAGTTAATAGTAATCAATCTCTATTTCAAATTAATTATTTAATTAATTATAATTTTATGATTTCTCTGATATTTAAACAGAGTATATATATTTAAATCTATTATTATTTCCACACACTTATACTTCACATTCAATCCCTATATTTATATTACACATCTATGAGTGTATACAGTATAAGTCATATCTCAAAAATTCACTATAATTCATATTAATATATACATAAAATATTATTATTAATGTCTAATTTTACCTTATAATTATTACTCATTTCATTAATAACACTTTTCGCACTATATGACTTATCCTTCCAGAAGAGCTGTTCCCTATTATAATTTATTATTATATAATTATGTAATTGTGAATAGTTATTTCATTTTCTATTATCTTAATATTATTTACTCACTCAATATTTTACAACTAGCAAACTTTATGTACAATCTACTTAATAAAAGATTACTTATACTTCATTGTTAAAACTTCATATTTTCAATCTTTTATTTCCAATAAACTTGTTTCATTATTATTAATTTATTATTTTAAATCTTTCTTATGTTATTTATTCTAGCTCATAACTTATTCGATTAACATACTTTAATTGTAATAATTATCTTTTATTCTCCTTATTAATTATTAAATATTTATTTACTCAATTTTACTATTATATTCTATTTGATGAGAAGTCTTCACTGGAACATTATTTTGCACTCTTATTTTATTAATTATAATCATAAATTTTATATTCAAATTATGAAACATGGTATCTATCTTATTTTAATAAACGATATCAAACACTTAAACCTCAATAGTTACCCATTAATGTATTTATTATATCATTGCAAGTAGGCTGGTGTGGATGCAAGCATTAATTGATTATAATCATTATTAATCCATTACTTTATATCGTAGTCTATACACAATAATATTTATCATTTCACTATTAACTCTATATCCTACTTATCCTTTATCACACTATTCTTATTAAATTCTAACATTTTATCTTTTCCAGTTTCTTGCATACTTACAAATCATATCATGAGCATAATCATCATCTCACTAATAGATGACCACGCTCTCAAAAGTCAGTTCTAGTTTACTATAAGTAGCGACATATAAAATCATTATCAGAGCATTCACGACACAGTAATACAACAAATTCAACATATCAACAACCACTTACAGCGAGCGTTATCTATTATCACTAACAGACCAGACAAACTAGTCTGCACTTTTACACATAACTTATTACCTTAATGTTTGTAATTCAGCTCTATCTAACATATCACACTCATCCTAATTACCAACACATTAATTTACTACAACATATCACTTCACACTATATACTACCTGACACTCTTCCATTTTCTCACAGCCTGCACTGAGCTCTCAAATATGACAAAACTATAATTTTAATCTATATAGTATAACAAGATCATACATCAGAGAATAATAATGAACACTAAATTCATCCACGATAATCCGCAATATACAAGTCCTGATAGTACCATTTATATGTACACTAACTATAATCATAGATATTATATCACATATTCCTACAGAGTTGACTATTCACTCATTTTCAGATATCCACTATCTCTTTTACTATTTATCTATCTCAATATATATACACTTATATAAAATTAATATATTCATTATAATCTTATAATATCATATCGTTATTTATATCACCAAAATTCACTCTGTACCTCAACATCTAACCATACTCTATGCATCAATCTACTGGATATCTTCATTGTAGTTTTAATAATGAAAGTATATATAATTTATTGATAACAACGACATATCCATAATTACATATCTACTTATCACAGAATATACAATTGAGATCATTATTCTACTTTTGAGTATATGAGATATTGTCATTGCAAAATCTCTATGCTATCACTCTCCGAGGCTCACCGAACCGAACCATCGCGCGTCAGTTTATAACATAGAATAAACTCACTTTTACCCTAATATACGAAAAGTATGTATGAGAAGACCGTACGGAGAGAAGAGAGAGAGAGTACGACAGTCATAATCGTAGAGGCAAAACGACGATAGCACGTATGATTGTAGAGCGATGAGAGAGCGAGAGATGTCGAGCTCAAACAGATAAAAAATCATGGTAACATCCTATATATCATGCAGAGAGTCTCTATACAATGTTCTGCCAGATAACTACGAACATCATCAATACCAGACACAAAACAATAGATACACATTAGAGAAATACCGCGTATAAAAGAAAACGAGTACTCATTATCTTACAATACGATGTATTACATTAAGACCTAAACCATATATACTCACATATACTCACATATACACACATACACAAATTTCTCATAATAATTAGTTCAATACTTAAATTTTCGCTGTGTGACATTCATTTGTGCAAATGAGTACATAAATTCAAATACTACTAATTACAATTAGTACTATTAAACTTAATAGTCTATTATGAGGAGGTTTAAACACATCTATGTAGTATTTATAAAACTAGGTATATTTAACATCTATTACATACTAAAATAAAAATATGCTATTATCACCTAAAATTAATTAATCTCTTATATCCTATAACTTCTTCAAAGGAAAATGACTGTTTCTCCACAGGATCCAGCTACATCACATCAATTATATTCATCACTCTAACATATATTATTATTATTAAAATTACTTCATATTAACTTCAATCATACGTTTCCTATATTTATCTCATCTTTTAGTATATATTTTCATGAGTCACATATTATGCTGAAGAATAAATCAATATGCCTCATTATTTCTAAAATTCACACATGATTCATCTCACATTATTAAAATTATATTACTACATTAATCTAATTCTTATCATCTCGCTAATCTCTCAAACATATTAATTATTACTTCTACTGGATATATTTTATCATCTCAATGGTAATCACTATTTTTTATGGTATCTGACTCACACTACTTACAGTGAAAGTTATTCGCACACGAGCATATATGATAGATAAGGCCTATCTGAGTTTAGTTATCAAGCTATAATTCATTAATGAGTAGTGACTGTCATCGTCACTATATCAAAGCGGAAGCATCATGACCGCGATAAGTGCCTCAATGTAATTATTTTAGTGCAAAGGAGTATCAATCATTTGAGGACCAAGAATATAGATGATAGTTATTATGGTAGTTGCGAAGTATTAGAACTATCTTCGATAGCATACAAGACAGAGTATCCTATACGTACTAGCTCGCAGTATGATTATACAGGTCTGGACATGTGTGACCCGCCAGTTAGGGACAATAACGAAATGGGGATTCTCATCGCGCCACAGATCACAATGGAGAAATAAATGAGTCATAGTTACATAAGGCGACTATTCTAGTATAAATGAGAATTGAGTTAAAGAACTAATAGAAATGAAGCGAGCTGTATTATAATCTTTAAAAAATCATACGGCTATATTTTCTAGCTTATAGTAGATAAAATTGGTTATACCAGTAGTATTAATTATTGTTCACCCTGTGAGAGGATTGAGTGTGTAAAGAAAAGGAATATATATTACAAAAATATAATATAAGTTAGCACCATTAAATAAATAGGGAGGTTAATATATTCAAACACATCACTCGAGGTATGTGACGATGTACTTACTCCCTCTAATTATATAGTAATATATTATATTATATATATATAAGATATATATATATATTAATCTATATATATATATATATTAATAAAATTTTATCTATGTAAAAATCTAGGTCTGAGGTGTACTATATTAATAGTACAGTCAGTTAGATTTATATAATATCATATTTCTATACGTATATATTAATATATGATAATATAATTATATTAATTAATATATATTATAAATTATATATTAATATATATATATATATATATATATATATATATATATATACTATATATACTATTATTATAGTATATCCTATAATACTATCACCATCGCCATATTATTACTTTAAAAGCTCAAATTTATGATAAGTTGGTTGGGTTAGCGAGCCTTTGTGTTTAAGATTATATCAGATATCAATTTTTCTATTATAAGCATAGATCAAATTGACACTAATGATCTCTTTTTTCTCCGTAATATCATGAAGTGACGAGAAAGCCTTTCGAGCATTTGGGTAGTACTAAATCATGTATTCGAATGGAGGGTTGCGAACTCTCTGCTGACAGCCACGTGTCCTGATTTCATATAAAAAAAAAATTTTAGATTTTGTTCGTAACTCTTACCACTGATATCCTTTATACTTTATAGAGAAATATCGATATACGCTACCATCGTACTTTAAAATCTGTGTAGAGTACATTATATCTCTGATCCATGAGGATTGATTATAAGTGAACAGCAGATATGTATATCTATAATAATATCGATATATATATATATAATTAATAATATAATATATATATTATAATATAATATATATAATTAGTAGATATATATATAGTCATATTAATATATATTAATATAACATATATATAATATATATATATAATATCAGATATAGTCATGTTTTTTTTAACACTATGAATAGATTATTACCTGTATCATCTGTATCAAAACGGTTAGGTAGGCTAGTTCCGATTCATCTGAAATGAATTTATGCACAGGTGATGACTTGAGAATTGCTTGTGGGTAATTCTTCAAACACCATCCCATTTTATAAATTCGGTTGAGATTAGCATGTTCAAGAGATCGAGAGCGGTTCACTCTTAGCAAAGCTTATAAGAGTTGAAATATAGTATGATCACTGCATGCTCTTCCCTCTTACTGCGATTCTGCCGAATTATAAGGAGAGTGCTTAACTCACACTGGTATAGTAATAAAAAGTGTTATGAGTATTAAATATAATCATAATTGCTGCGAAATATAGATGAGAAAATAAGTAACTTTCTAAGGTTAAGGATATCTGCGTTTAAGCACTATTAATTTAAGTTATATATATACTATATTATTATCTATATTTTTAAATTATTATTATTTTATTATTATTTAATATATAATTAGATTAATGATATTCAATATATATTACTTGATTACTTCCCTAATATTATTTTATATTAAATTAATATATGATAATATTTTATATTTCTGAGAAATAATTATGAATAAAAATATTTATTATAATATATTATTATTATTATATTATTATTATTATATTTTAAATTATTACTAACTATATATATAATTTCAACTAATTTTATACCTATTAGAAATATATATAAATAATTATGTATTTCCAAAATTAGTTATTCATTTTTTTTATTCTCATTTATATAAAGTCAGTATTAGCACTTTCTCATGTTCATGGGTCTGAACATAAAGTGAATTCTCTACTAGTGAGGGTCCTCCTGGTACTTGGTACATACCTTAATTCTATGCCTATAGTTACTACTAAGGTACTTAGTATAATAGAGTAATAGAGTAATAATACGTATGATCTTCAAAGTAATAATAGATATAAAGTAATCTACTGCACCCTTTATAATATAATATTAATTATTAATTTAATTATTAAAATTATTATTATTATTTAATTAGTTATTTATTAGAATTAATTAATTATTATTATTATTAATTAATTTAACTTACTATTTTTTACTTTTGGAAAGAAGCTTTACCTTCATTAATTTTATTTAATTATAATATATTATATTATCTAATTATATAATATTATATTATTATATTAATTATTATATTATTATATAGTTTATATTATCTATCATCATAAAATATCATACAATTCATCATACCACCTATACGTACACATACTTTCTTTACTATCTACCTAAGACCGGAGTGATAAGGTATTGCGATTCAAACTTACATACTGGAGAACAAAAAAGTATAGATATAATAACCACATGCAAAAGTGTGATAAAATAATATAGAAGCCCACATTACCTTACCGCACCCCTTTTTCGGTATACAGTGGACATACATTAGACCGTACCGAGTCTGTTCACGCTGAGCAACCCGCCCGTTTGAATTTCCAGTGAAAAAATGCTACAGAACTCTGAGCCATGACTTATCAGTGAGCAGGAGCCCACGCCAGTCGAGACCTTGGCTACGTCACACTCCTGGCCCTCTCTATACATTACCGATCAATGTAGGGTTCACCCGGGGCCTCCAGGGATGGGGCAACAGCCATACCTCCCCTGCCTCACATGAAAATCCCCCAAACCTTCAGTTTCAACGATCCGTGTCCCCGGTAGGTTAGATGTCCCAATCCCTCCCCTTCCTGTCTCTTTTCACTTCTGCTTGAGACACGCGAGATTTCCTTATCTCTCCACAGGCATCCTTTTGAACGTGGACTCATATCCACGTGTGTTTCTACTGTCCTCCCACCCGGCTGATCAGAATTCGCCATGCGCAACACCTCACCTAAGCGAGAACGGTTCAGCACTCGCAGCGGTGTTTTGCACATCCTCCAGGGCATTAGACATCACTCAAATCTCACCGAACCTAATCAATCCCACTTGTCACATGATCAACTGCCATCCTCAACGATACCACATTTGCATTTATAAACTTATCTACATAGTATTTCAATTTTACTATTATCACTTTCTTCACTATCACACAATCTTACTCCTATAATTAGCGTTTCTAATTCCTTCATATTTTAAATCAATTATCATTTAAAAGCCTATAACTAAATAATATATATATATATACCTACACGTATATATTATACCTCTAATAAGATTGTCCATTATATAGTAGGTCACGTGAATACACATTGTATCATATAAGATATCTATATACCTAAACTATCTTATTCTATCCAGAGCCATTGAAGTCGCGAGCATAACTATTTGCATAATACACTGTAGATCACAATAAAACCACTGGGTTATAACAAACAACCACGATAACCCATCCAATAAGCCTGATATATCGCCTGAGGCCATTCTCTATTTCAGATTAATACAGCGTAACATAGGAGGATTGATCATTGAATTTCTCGTATAAGATTAAGTAAATTGAAGGTCTTAGATATGCCCTCCTGCATCGCATGAGGTTCTGAATTTGTAAAGTGGTAGAATGTAGTTTCTCTTAATGGTTACGTTGGAAAAGCGCAAACCTGCTGGCTCTAGCCTTCTCTTTTTATTAATTATCCCTTAGTTAAAACTTTAATTGACATCAATTTATCTATTCCGACCACCTTGATATGTGTAGTTCGACCGTGACGCAGAAAAAAATTTTAGAATTGATAATTTATCTCATATTGTGACCCTTGTCCTCCAAGATACGTGAGCCCTCCGGTTTTGTCACTTATGACATTTAACATTCTTATAAAACATTAAACTATCCCGTTATAAGTTTAGAAATAATAATTATTATGACGCACAGTCTATGTCAAGTAAATTTTTTTATTTAAACATCTATACATAAAATTATATTAATAAAATATATTATTAATAATATAATGTATATTATTATAGTATTAATTATATGTATAATTATTATATTATATTAATTTTAATAATATATATTATTAAAATTCAATATTATATTAATGTAAAAGGTGAGGACTAAAATAAGGTTATTTGATAGATGATACCTTAAGGTAGTATTATACTCATTAGAGATGTATAGTTAGTGTACCTATGATGCTAATGTAATAATTGTAGTGCAAAGGAGTGAATAGTTGGAGAAAAATAATCTGACCAGTTAATGGTCTACTGAGGTTCTAAGAGCAGTACGAGATTCTGTGTTTTAAAGCAGTATAAACCACAATTCTTAACGCAGCGCTGTGTGGTGAAGGCTGCCTGTTGAGAGAAAGGAACATTGCATATAAAAGACTGAGGAGCATGAGAATGCCTCCTTATAGAGCGCGTCTGACTGTAGTAGCACATTGGTGTATCTGGGAAGAGGTGGTCTTGGAGATAGAGAGCCTGGGGCCTGTACGTCACAAACCGTTGAAGCAGCAATAAAATGAAAGTATTCAGTTGGACGGAATGGTTTGCGTCCATGTGGGAACGGAATAAACTGGTGAGGGTGCTGGGGAATCACGTCTGAGTCTTCGGGGCGCACGACAGAAGATTACAAAGGAACCTAATCTAGTTAGCTCTGAGAGATATCAAGGAAATTGCGGTGACCTGGACGAGGATAGGAAATGTATAATAGGTCGATGCGAGAATGGACGGATATGTCGAGGTGGAAAGGTAGGTAAGAAGAGTTTTCAGCCTGGAGGAGCGAGTTGTAAGAATAGTACGCTGAACCGGACGTCCCTGCACCTCACAATTCTCTCTCGGACCATAAGGTGACTAACTCTGACAAACAAGTGGACTCGCACAATCTGCAATAGTGAGCCGCACGCAAGGTCCCCGAGGGTGAGCAGCGCGCATTGATGGGGTTTGGAGTTTTCTCTCAGCCTGTATCAGACGACCCCTTGTTCTTCGTGAAGTGAAATTAAGGGAGGGTTATAAGTTTCACCGTCGGCGGGTGATAGGGGAGGAGTTGCTGGCGGGAGATTGTCCGAGAGGGTATTCTCGAGACTATCGTGCAGGCATATCCTTAATTTCTATACTTAGCGTAAAGGAATGTATTCACGGAGTATATTATTACATTGGCATATAGACGTCTACATCTATTACCTATATAATACCCCCCAGTCCTGGGGAAAGAAGGTGAGGGATGATGAATCGATACTTAATATGAATAAATAGTCAACTCGACTGAAAAAATTCATTTTAATTCTTTAAGTTATAAATTTGAAAATTGAAATTTAAGTATGTATAAGATCAAATTAAAATGACGAATGTATCATTAATTAATTGTATATTTAGTGATACTAACTCAATTTTCACAGACTATATATAGATTTACAGTTTTTAATTTTTATAATAAAAAATATTTGTTTAAAATAATACAATAAATATAATACAATCTTTTGTTGATTTTAGCAATAAATAGGATATTTAGTTTTTCAAAAACTTTATCGATCTATGGTATCAAAAATCTGCTTAGGTACAAATCAAATTTTATAAGCCTTTAGTTTTCCTGCATCTATTCCTATTACTCTCTTCCATGTTCCAGGAGCTTTGGAAGATTTCATGCATGAAGTTCAATTATGTAGTTTAGTAATTTTTATTAATTTTCATCATCAACAATAAAACCTGAACAAGGTGAGGCGTGAAAATGATGCCGTAACTTACGAGAGAAATCTAATGAGGTTGAAAATCAGACACGTTCGAGAGCTCTCAACACGACGCAGAAGCTTCCCCACAGTTAGACCCTCTACTTTCATCCTCCAGGGCCTAATTCATTCAAAGAAACAGCATTTATAAGCTTAAGACCAGGTTTCACACCACTCATAGCTGCATCATATGTCTCTTGGGAATAATGCCGGAGTATTAAATCCTATTTGTGCAGACATCTTGTGGGAGTGCAAATGACATCCCAAATACTACAGAGTAGTACAGAGGTAATAATTATAATAGCAATATGCGTAGAATGCATTACCATATTATAGTAGTAGATGTATACTGAGAAGAGTAGTAAACTTAGTACTATATGACTTGCTTTATACATTTACAAAGTTATAGAGTAAAATAATAATATTACAATAAGTGGATTTAACAATAGTAGTAAAGATATCCAATACTCAGATTAAAGGTACGTAGGTAGGTTAAGGTAGGTGTTTAGAATGGTAATATAAGCACTTGATTAAGTAGGGTATTAGGAGGTGTAGATAATAGCCAGGAATATGGACAATACATATAAGATAATCTATAAATATAGGATTATCATGTCACCGTGATAGTAATCATGGTATATTATTTATCAAGGTATTCTTAAAGATAGAATAAAAATATTGATGAATATAAAGTGAACCTGTATCTCCTTGACCCTCCCCCTTGCCTTTTCTCATTAACTTACGTTTCAACTTTTGCATTTTATAACTTAAATATAATACTTATATTGAGGGTGAAAGTGCAGTTTAGATCAGTACATTGTATATTACTTTAAATTAATATCTAATATCTAATTAGTTCTGTAAAGTATTTAAACTTTATTAATTTTTTTTTATTTTTTTTTTTTTTTAATAATCTATGTAAAGTAAATCGTGACGCTCGCACTGGATAAAACTTCATTCAGTCGATCATGTCACAAACAGTACGGCTGGTATCCACTAGGAAATAGAAACGACGTACGGAGTAAAGGACAATTGTTAATCTGAAAAAATTTGAAACGGCCGAGTATCAAAGTTATATTAGCTTTTGGTATAGCCTCAAAATATATCACAGTTTTAGCCAATAAGGTTTTGCATTCACAGAATTGGCTTCTTTATGTATCAGAAGATTAAAATGAAGTTCAAGAGTGTAAGTCGACGATATCTTTTGGGTAATATTTAGAGCGCGCATCTACGAAACTAGCAAACAGAGTAATTAGCTTATCTAACAGCTGAGTACTTAATTTGCTAAGTACTATTCTTAAACGAACACGAAACGTGTATGGAATCAAGCATTGGTTATAGGGTTCCTCCTCGTAACTAATAAAGTAAAATGTGGAAATTTTATTCTCAGAAAGAATGAATGAGTAATATATAATAATAAAATACATCAATAATATTAATGTAAATTTTGCTTAACTGAGATTGCAAATAATAATATCATATTTCACTTAAAAATTCTGTTATATACTCGCAATCAATTAAAGATTTACTAATAATAAGTTATTGAGTCATGATGAATGGAATACACTAGAGATGCACGAGAAAAACTAATAATATATATATATTATATATCAATAAATATATATTCTTTCGTTGTACATTATAGATGTAAATCATAAGATAAATTAGATATTAGAAAGGAGTGGAGAGGAAAGTTTCGAGATAATTTAAATGGGATGAAGTCAACGAGGTAGACCAGGATTAGCAGTCAAGCACACACGAGAGGTATCGGGTTAAAAGATTTTTTTTTATTACATTTCGAATATTATATTCATAGATGAAACGCTCAAGTAGAGAATCTAAACACTATTAACTTATAATGAATATAAAATAACATAGTAAAAAAAACTGATAACTTCTTATGAACACTTGATTATTTTTAAAGTGTCCAGGCGAGATTTTAGATTAAAATAATATTATAATAATAATGGCAGTTTCATAAACAAATCAAATGATCAATAAAATATTTCCCAAGAATTTTCATACTTATTCTTCAAATCAAATCATTTTTTATTTTTTATACCATTTGGAAATGGTTTTATTCTTATTACTGTTCAGCGTTTGCGATGGTGGATTCTGAACTTGAATCTGTTTTTTTGTTATTCACCTGCCGTTTATCTCCTTTAAAAAATATAAACTTCTGCTCTTATAGCGGAAATGGTTGTGAGCCGCACACCAAACTAGTGCCTCTTCTGAACCTCTGGACAGACCCTATCCCAGAATACACCCCCCTGCGGCCAAATCGTGACGTATCTGCTTCATTACTTATCACTAACCGCCTCAACCGATACATGTAACATATAACAGTAATTGAAAAAACGACGGAGAAGTATCAATGTTAGCAAGCCTTGTATGTAAGGCCGTTCACGAGTTATGCAATTTCCTTAAAAATCAGTATGCTAATGAAAGAAGTCATGCATGTTTTCTTTCGAATTGATCAGATTAGATGTGTTTAACACAGTGCTTCAATAATATTCGGTGACACACATAGGAGGACAACTGATGTAATTGACCATAAACCTCATACAATTAGACCTATATGGACTCATATTTTATTGAATGAACATTGAATATTATTATTATCATGATATTTAATAAATTATTATTTATTACTATTACCTATGACTTGATAGGTCTATTATTATAAACAAGAATGGATCGGTGATATAGACCGTTCTAATATGATACTGAAACTTAACGCTCATTCTCTTGTGCAACCCATCTATATGTTACAATAAATTTCAATATTTAATTTGAGACGGTACACCCAAGGAGAGAAACTGGTCCTTCTAGAGTTTATATAATATGGGGTGTCATTTACTATGTTTATTATTCTTTTTGTGTCAGGCGTTCCTTTTAAATTACGAGCGGGAGTACAAAACAATCAGGGGCTAGCTTCACCGGGGGCGTCTTGCTGCGATCCGTCAGAGCAATCTCTCTACGCCAGTTGAACATAGCGATCTAAATGAGTGTCGTATATTCTTCTCGCTTCATCTAACGTAATAAGTGTGGTTCTTCTGAAAGGCCCATTTGTTGTACTTAATTCTCTCATACTCCTGGCGTTTGCTCCGTGTCTTTCTTTGCTTTAACCTCTGTTCTTGCAGAAGCGGGTCTTCAAAGTTAGATGTCTTTTTTTCTATTACTAACCTATTACTACTGCGCTCCAAACTGCAAAAATTCTCCACATTTTTCAACGAAAACTGAAATTGAGAGAGTCGTCTGCTTCAGGTCTCGCCCTTCGTAGTAAATCATATTTTTGTTGCCTTTGATGGGCGGGAGTCAGGCGACGGTAAGAAAATAAGTCCACATATTATCCTACCTAGAATGTATCTATTAGGTACCTAATATATAACCTGTGGTCTCAATTATTATGTTATAACTTATTGTTACCTAATAAATATATCAATATATAATGGGGGGGGGAGGGAGGGAAAATATTGTAAGTAAAGGCATACAATAGCACTATACGGTATTTATTGCAAAACTTTTTTGAGTAAAGTAAAACGCGCATAATATATTTGAATTATAATTTTGATACGATGTATTCGTTTTTTACCTACCGAGAGTAACTTAGTTTATGGACATATCATCAGTAACACAAATGTTTTTTATTTTACATCGATTGTTGGTTCGAATAACTAACGTATACAAAAGGTGAATATTCTTACTATCTATGTGAGAAATAAGTTCACAATACGCGAATGTTGAGGTGTGTAGCCCTCCTTATTAAATGTAAATTCTTATATCATTACACAATATATCATAATAGTCAAGAACTTAATACACTCACTCCAGTCCTACTAGCTACTACTCACTCACCCTAACCCATGGCTGGACATGATTTGTTTAAATTTTTTTGTTTCAACATCATAATATGGTTTATGAATTTAAAATGTTATAATAGTTATTATGTTTATAATTAAATTATATAATTAATATATAATAAAATTACATATATCCATTATTCCCCAAGTCTAACAGTTTGTTTTCCATTAATAGTGTTAAATATATTGCCCATAATTACACTTCATATGGATAGTGCAGCCCAAGCGTATGTATGCCTTCAATACTCTCTCCGTTCACAATCGTCTATAGTTTATATGACATGTATCTTTGTTACTTCCCTCAGTTTTGCGCTTCAGGAAATATACACAAACCTACTTTTCATTTGTTTTAATGGTAGACATTTTATATTATATAATATAAGACCATATAATATTGTATCTATAAATTCTATTAAAGTGCACAATGGCACAAGAAATTATACCTATTATTATTGAATTTAATATATAAATTATTAATGATTATTAATTATCTATTATATATATTATAATATATTAATTAATTTATAAAAACGTTTTAGGTGTTTAAAGAATCTGTATAACCAAAAAAAGGAGATGAGGAATTGAAAGATTGTTTCAAATATTAACCTGCCCCATTACCTCTATCACCTTAATGCACTGATTAATACGATAACAAAACCTTTTTAAATACATTGTAAGTAAAATTTAATTAATATTTAATTGTATTATATTAACTAACTTATTATATTTTATTTTCTAAGATACAATCGTCTGAGAGTGATAGGCACGAGTAATTGAGCAGATATAAGTTCCCATGACTTGAAAAACTACAGTATACCTGGGGAGTCGGTATGCCACCGGCGGTAAGTTTTTTTATTATTTTATTTTTTTAAATTCTCATGTTATAATGAACATGCGATTAAAACTGAAACTGGTTAGGCATAAACCGTTATCAGTTATAAACCTTATATTATCATGAAATTGCGAAACCGGTAATACATAATCTTATGACTAAAAAGAATAAGAATAACTCAGTCTTATGTTAAAATATTGCAACATACACTATTGAATTGTGTTGATATAAATCTGGGGGATTGTTGGTAGGTAGGATAACTCGATTATATACATTTTAAATGTTATAGAATTCAATGCAAATATGCTTTGAAAATAATAATATAATTATTAATTATATTTATTATTATATTTAATTATTTATATATATTATATATATTAAATATAATATTATTATATAGTACTTCAAGAATGTACCTGAATAGATGATGTAAGTGATCCACCATGTAATGGCCAATGAGTGGTCACCAATTAGTAATTCCGAGTGGACTAGGTCACCTCAGTTAATTAATAGCTGACTAGGAGAACTAGACGGTTGAAAAGTTTTCCATCCACAGGCCCAGCGTAATAACCCCCGAGGACGAGCTGAGTGGGTAGTAATGGGAGATAACAATATAACCTATTAGGAGGGGAATAATATTATGTGAGGGGTTACTAATGATGAGACAGTGGTAAGTATATATATTTATTAAAATTTTAGAAATATATTAGTAATTCCTGTTCCGGCCTGATTATATTATTGGCTATGTAAAAATATTTATAAATAATGAAAGAAATTATTATTATTAAAATGTAAATATATTTGTATAAATTGAATGCCAAACTATGAAATGAGTTACAAAACATTATTCTTGTGTGGGAAGTTTCATATTTTGATATATCTATTAAAACTTTTATTAATTTTAGAGAATGTTATATATATATTTTTATTTGGGTGAATGAAATATATAGTATTTTCAGTATAAATTTATATATTTATTTATTTACGTTTGTATTAAAATTAGTAGTAATGTAGTATAGTTATAAGTTGTTTAAGTGTATATATGATATACTATCATATTAAAAATAAATATATTATATATATATATTAATATATATTAATTATTAAATATAATATATATACTATATATATATATAATATTATAATTATTAATTACTATATTACTAAAGAGGATTTTATGACGAACTCTTTTATTGGCGCATTTATCTAGGAATTCCTTGCAGTTCACTGAGAAAAATGAGTATATATATCTAAGCAAAGTAATATAAAACCTAATCGCTCAGCATAGGGTGAGCCCTGGTATCCCGACAAGAAACTAAGAAGATACCTGTGGGCTGCAAAAAGACAACACAATCACATACATTCATGCACATTTTCAGCTCACAAATGAGATTATAAAAAGTATGAATTTAGTGTGGTTAAATAAGTAACCATTCGTGGACTATCGTAAATCAACAATGTGAAAAGGACAAATAGTAAATATATAATCATATAAGAAATATAATATAATTTATGAACGAGAAAAGAAAAAAGAAAATAAAATTTATATCGAGGTTCATAAAATAATTGATGTAATAGAGAATAATAAAGGAATATGAACTAAAATTTTCTATGAAAAGATAAACTCTGATCCCATAAAATCAATATTCATAACAATTACAGAATATATATATTACAGATGATCAAGTAAGAGAGGAATTATCGTTCAACAGTGGCGCTATTAGATCCAGGAGATATGAAAATAGCAAATAGTGTTCTCAGTTCATAACAAGGAGCAAAACAGATAAAATATTGAAATAAATGCAAAATAATCTTTAAATTGTTTATTTAATTAAATGACTATGTAAGTTTAAACATGCGAACGAAGTCTTCACAAGTAGTTATTGTTAACACCTAATTAATGATTGCCTTGAAATATAAAATATGGTCTTGATATCTGCCTATCATTCCATAAATTGGCTGTAGGCTTGCAGCCAGCATTGCATGCAGGCGATGGAAGAATCATCACATGAGATAATTCATTAATAAGTTCCGTAATCTGACTATACTGTGAGACAAACTATATGTATACAAAGCAGTCTGTCTCTTTGTAGAGTATTGAGTCTCTTTTGAATTCTATCTGGAAATCTTACCTAGAGGTGTAGAAGAAAACTACTTTTATACTCTAGCATTTTACAATTACATCTAGACGCGGAATACTACTTATTACAGCATACAACATATTTAAGTCTAATTTATTACATTTATCCTCTTCTCTGGTAATCATCGCCACTAGCCTCACATTAGCATATGGCAGCATGCATTAAAATATGATCAAATACGTTTAGAGTAAGACGTATACACTTTTTACAATAACTTCATCCTTTATACTCTACTATCATCGCACTCTTTTACTTGGGAGTGTTCTACTTCTTACGAAACTACTAACTATCTCATGTTAGTCCATCATATTTCTTATTGGCTCCATGTGTCCCTACTCTCTTACAATCACTACTAACACTAGTTATGCTTTTGGTCCCTTTCCTGAACTCTAAACCCAGTACGTACGATCTACCTAGCCTTTTTTTGGCCCATAGAACTTCTTATCCTGTAATACGAGACGTATACTTTACGATCCTTTTCGGAGTTAGAACTCTCCATCTCCCTAATTCGATCGATCACTACTTAGTCTGCGTCATTTCGGCGTCTTGAGGATAAATCGATGGTTCTAAGTCGACGGACACATCAATAACTATATAGAGATTAATACATAATTAATTATATTAGCCTATTTACTTACTATAAATTAATAACCTAACTGCTAGAGAAATCAATGAACAATAATCAAGATAAATAAATTATATACAGAGTAAATCAAAATAGTATATATAATATATATATGATATTTTGATTTTCAGTAAAGACATTCCTACACACAAGCTATTCTACTGCGAGCCTAAATAAATAATAATAATTTAAGAAATAAAGAGGGAAAAATGAAGAAGAATAGAAAGAAGAGAGATAAGAATAAATCATAATATATATTGGGAAAGCTAACAATCACTCACGGTAATCAATATATGTCATACTCATACATAAATTTTTTCGACTTGACTACTTTTTTTTTTTACGTATTATATATAACTATATAGGAGGCGTATATGAATAGGGTATGTAGGTATATATAGGGTAGAGGTAGGCTGGTGTGTGGGTGTTGTGTCGTGTTGCTTGAGTGTGGTGTTTGGTTCCTAAATACACTAGAAAAACACAAATCCTAGGTTATAGTATATATATTTATATTTGTATGACGTATAGGAGATATAGTTATATATAGATATAACTACTATATATGTAGTATATACTAATAGCTGATACCTAATAAGTTATTAGTACTAGTACATAATACACATAACTTATGTATGACCATATTTTCTTTGCTACAATATACTGTAAATATTGGATATATTAGTATAGATAGATTCCCCTACCGCTTTCAGGCATATATAGTTATTATATGTTTAAGTTGTTATATACTTTATATTTATATTATTAATAGTAGTGATACTTAAGTTTCATATAGTTAGTAATTAGTTGTGTTGAGGTATATTGCAGTACTGTATATAATTTAGTATTTAGATATGGGGTGTATATTGATGTAATAGTATATTATTAATATATAGTCAGAGGGGTTTTGTTTATAGTTCAAGGATATGCTATTATAGATATTTATCTATATAGTATATGCGTGTTATTAGCCTAGTAGTATACTAGCCTAGTAGCGTACAGCCATAAATATTATACGCTAGTACTAGTAAAGTGAGATAAATATTATATACTCTATATTATATTAATTATATATCTATATTAATAACTTATACTTAATTCTAACCTTTGTTAGCTTATTTTGTTGAGCGAAATATATATTATGTTTATATTCTACATTCTTTTTATTTTGACAGGAAAGAGGGTTGTTGCAGACCTTACATTTTAATATCTAATTATATTAATATATACTATATTATAATATATATACTATATAATATAAAAAAAAATATTAAAAACTATAATACTTTAGCGTCAGTGTAAATGTTTACTGGGAATGTTTTTGTAAAATATAATAAGTATATATTATATATTATAATAGATATATCATATATATAATATTTATATTGTATATATATATATATATAATACTAATATAATTTATAGTTCAATTATTTAGTTATATATATAATAATAAACGGCTTAAAATTTTAATTTAAAAGCTGAAAATTAGATTGTTTAATATATATTCTATAAGGATGGGATTTAACCTTTTATTTATTTGAATCATCTATACCTACATTTCTCCTTCTAGGACATCAGCACATGCATATAGGTATTATTTCTAGGATGAGGTCCAAGCCGGTGGAAATATATTAATCTATATAAAGTTTGCTAAGGAAATAACGTTGCCATGCAACAGATATCGAGCATATAATAAATCTTCTAGTTGAGCAAGTAATTGGATGATATGTGGGTTTAGTGAGGGCGATCCTAATAACATATCAATTTAAACTAACGGCTTAAAAGCTTCGATTGAAGTCTATTGAACTTAATAAGATATTAGGGCCTTAAGTGGATGAAAGATGATGCAGGAGGATCAAGCATTTGAAACATAATTAGGTTGCGTAGTTGGTTGAAGCTGCATTAAGCAAAGGACAACATTTGGAACATTTATATTATAATTTTCTTACAATACAACCCGAGATGAATGTTTAGATTTTTTGTGAATTTGTTCGTTAGTAATGGAAATAAATTAAGAGTAATGTCTTGCTTTGGTAACAAAAAAAAGTACATATGAAAGAAATTGAATTTTTCCCTTTATTAGTCTTGAAAGTTATGATCTTATAGGTATCGTGTATGAATTTCCAGCCCCGTGACTTGAAGATAACTTGAGAACCCTTTCGCCCGTACCTTCTTAAAATGCAATCGGATTGCATAGAGACAATTTAATTAAACTTTTGATTTATATATATTATATGGAATAAAAGATTTTTTCTATTCCTATGATTGTGAGGATCGTATAAAAACACATCAGATAAATTATATAAATTTAGTTACCATATACATAGTGAATGATAATCACTGCTGAAAGTACTGATATTAGGGAAGTAAATATGTACAATGAGGTATTATTTGATAGAATGGATAAGAGTTTGGGCATCAGAAATGCTTAATGTAATTCTGGGTAAACCATATATATAATATTCCCATTGAAATTTAAGTTCATGGAGGCAGGATTTTATACTTAAAGGGAGATCGACAGAAGAACAATTCTTGATAAAATACTTGGACTCCAAGTTGACAATCAACGGGCATTGTGGCCTCTTCCTAGGAGGAAACTGTATCATTTGTTAATTTGTACCTATTAATCCGGGAAGAATAAACTGGGATTCTGTGTCTTACGACTGTCAACTCTACCGTTTGTCCAAAGGTAGCGGTAACAGAAAGCTATGAACAGCATAGAGAGAGGATAGGAAAGAATCTGCAAGTGTAATATTCAGGTAGTGGAGGAAGAGGATCTGCTGAAGGATGTGGGAACACGAGGAGGGAACTTGACGACGACGTATGTTTAAACTAGGAACCCCGCGAATAACAAATATTATACAAGGCGGGTTCCGGAGACCCTCCCCGGAGGGTGAAAATAGTCCAACCCGCTTCGTCCCCCCCCTATAGGCCGATCAGCCCCGACTCTTTGCATCTTGCGGTTTACCTGGGGTATCTCTTAGTTAAAAAAAAGAAAAATCTTTTTCAGTAACATTATTCATGGCAGCTCGATTCTAAATATGTTACTTATTTTCTTGTACCTATCGGTAGTTTTGGCAGGATAATAAAAAAAAAATAAAAAAAAAAGTAAAACAATGTTACTTTTTCATTTTCTCATACAATTATCATAGCGCTGATTCCAATATATGTTATCAGTTTCCTTGAAAATCTTCTAGTTTTTCTGAAGAATATCGAAGATAAAACGAAAAACACCATTATAATATACATATATTTATATATATATATCATTTAACAATATATATATATATATATATATATATATATATATATATATATATATATATATAATATATATATATTTATAATATATATATATATATATGTATATATATTATATATACTATATAATTATATATATATATATAATAGTAATATACTATACTATTATATATTTATATATAAATATATAATATATATATATATATATATATCTTATTAATATATATTTATAGATATTAATCACCCACTAAGAGCGTGGCAAACGGCACGTCCCACTTCTACATTAAGAACTATCGACTCTGAACTGCAAGCCTAACTTGGGTTGTCTATGAGGTCTTAGTGCATGAGTTAACACGTGACGTCCTAGTAACTGCAGCGTTCTATTACTGCGTCATGTCTCTTGGTTTTGATGACTCCGTGAAATCTCGTACAGAGCTTATAAGAGTCATCTATTAGTACCAGCTCGTGAGAGCCTATACTGTGTCAGCACATGGCGATAAACTGCTATACTTCCGTCATCACAAGCTAGATGATGTATACTAATCTAACATCGCTATTTAACAGTGCTTCATAGACATCTACTGCAAGTAACACTGAAATACAAACTGCGCCTGAGTTCATCGATACAGATCTAGCGCGTATTTCCGCCAATAGCCCTGATTCGATAAGTAATACGTCGAGACAAGTAACAGCATCAGCATCCATATTATGCATGTACACAGTCCTAGTACTCGATGCCCTCCTCACATCTCGTCCCGTCTCAACCGCGGTCTGTGTCAACTGATGTGCAATATTAGACTTAGTTCAAAGAAGTGTACACACCGAGTCAAGCTCACTAGACATCACGCTCACTACTACTATGACACATATGACTCGTCGCACAATTACATAAGACGTATAAGAACGATTCCATAGACACTGCATGAGCAATAATGTACCATGACAGAGCTCAGCGAAGTATATAAGATCGACTTCACTCAACCTACGCGTAAGCAAGGGTACATTTATACACCGTCAGCATTGCATAATCTTATTAGTCTTTACGCTATTGATATACGGCTCAGTATTCGTACCCGTATCATTAAGTAATCGTGAGAGATACACATATAAAATCTCGTTATGACGTTGCTTAGTATTATGTAAAGCCTACGCCAGATAGTGACTATTTGCATATCGCTGCTTCTGACGTTCAAAATATTTCACGATAAGAACACTATGTTGAAAAATAGAAAAAATCTAAAAAAGAATATTAAGTAAAATCCATTGTTAATAATCACTTACTGAATAACATGCATATAACGGCGCAGACATGGTCACAGTGACCTTTCGAATTTTAGAACCTCGGTACTCTCCTGCACCATTCAATCATGCTTACGTACTTTACGCTTCATAGTTTACAAAAAATAGACCGTTGTCTATTTAAAATTTTGTCTTTTTTTTTTTCTTTTACTAAATACCCAAGGTATACCGCACACAAAGAGTGAATCAAGCATTAAACACGCCAGATAGCAGGAGTCGTCTCTCGGCCTTCCGGAACGACGGCGTAGAATATTCCCCCCTCCGGGAGAGGTCTCGGAACCCCGCTCAGTTGGTATATTGGGTGTCGCGGGGGTTCCTCCGCCCTCCCCTACGGGGTAATGAAAACGTCCCCCCCCTTATGTTCCCCGTCGGGTCGAGCCCCTTAGCCGTATAAAGCCAAATTTAATAGAAAGATCTATTTATGTTTAGCCAGAAACAATAAAGGGTCTCTAATAGGCCTGTCTAATCATAAATTACTATAATTATTACAATAATTTTTTTTATTCTTTTTTTTTACATTATTTCTTATGTGAAATTTTTACCCAGGATTCCAAAAATGGTATTCCTATCTATCGCTTCGTAGTACTATTAGTGTTTTGATATTAATAGATATATATATATATTATATATATATATATATATATATTTATATATATATTATAAATATATTATATTATAATATATATATTATAATATACTATATTATATATAATTAATATATATATATATTAATATATATTTTACATTTCAGACCAGCATTGGACCAGCATTTCCAGCAATGTATTCCGTCTTACTGTAGCGTAGCATTAGTATTTTTTAAGATACATATGACGACACACGGAAACGCTGGCCTCCTATAATATATAATATATATATAATATATAATAAATATATATATATATTATATACATATATATATATATAATTATATATAATATATGATATCTATATATGGGTGATAATTTTGGTTAAAACTCTACAACTATATCCTCAAAACTACAATTAAAGATACAGGGAAAAAGGTCAAATACATTGTTGGAATCCTGGTAACATTTAGTGCGGGATAATGTAAAAAATAAAAAGAAGAAAAAATAAATAAATACAAAAAATATTATATACCTCAAAACATACAATAGCTACAGCGAAAAGAATACATTTTTGGAATCGAGTCTCACCTTATTTACACATAAAGAAAATGATACTAAAAAAAATAAAAAAGATTATTGTTAATAATAATTAAATGTAATGATGATTATTTAAGTTTTTAAGTGTTTTATTGGTACTCGTTACAAGTAAATAGATTTTTATTAAATTTTAGCTATTATTTTTTTAATAATAGATTGACCCAAGCGTATTACCGCACCGATGCAGGGGGTCGGGGTCATTCGCCCTTCCGGGAGACTGACGGGGTAGGGACTAACCGCCCCCCTCGGGGAGGGTACGTCCGGAACCCCCCGCTCTTTGGTTTGAGTGTCGCGGGGTCCTTCCGCCCACTCCCCTAACGGGGTTATGGAAAACGTCCCCCCTGTGTTCCCCATCGCTCGAGCCCCCTACATTGCGTGTAATACCTATTACAATATATAATTAATAATATACGTCTTGTTACTTGTTCCTATGAAATCAAAATAGCACAAATTTTATTATTTAATGGTACATTTTTATTTTATTTCTTTTTTAAATTTTTCCTTAACTTAATATTTTACAGAGATATCCAAAAAATTATTCCTTTCGCCTGTAGCTACTTCGTGTTATTGGATTGATTGTTTTTTTTTTTTTTTTTTATTTTTTTTTTTATTATTTTTTTTACATCTTGTACTATTCCCATTCTGTAACACTATTCCTAACTATTCAGTTGAAGTCCCTACACACTATAGTATATATAATATATATATAATCTATTATATAGTATATATAATATTTATGGCAAAACTATTAATGCAAATTATATATATAAATAGTATATAATTATATACTCAATTTGCACCCCCTTAAAATGAACATAAAATTTACGCACATGTTATATTATTATATTAATATATATATATATATATTATTATATTATATAATATATATACTAGATATTATATATATATATATTATTATAATATATTATGATATATATATATATTAGAAAAAAAATTCTGGATACGCCATGTATATATATATATATTGCACATTCTTCACTTTGCATTTTAACTACGACGCCATTTTATGTATAGAAAGGCCTGATTATGACAAAAAAAAATTTAGTATCAATTTGAAGGTTAGTCACAATCTAATAGTTAGGTTAGGTTAGTATAATACCACAAAAAAAATAACAAATAACTTATCATACCATTCATAAATAGTATCAATGAAGCTTACGAACTTTAATTGAATAAAACTAGAAAAATAGCAACAGTTACAGATGAACAATCATGACAAACTAATTTCTGTCAAAACACGTTTGGAAAATAGGGATGCACGAAAACTATCGATTACCACAACTATCGATTATCGAAACAATCGATAGTTTTTTTCGGATATATCGAAACATCGATAGCATTTTTATTTTTACGATAATCGAAAGTTTTCCGACATGTTTTCCTTCGATTTTATAAATTTTAGATATTTTTCGTTGAATAATCTGAAATAGTAGCTACAGTTTTTCATACTATAATATATTATATATATAATATAGATATAATATAATATATAATATATATATATTATATATATAAAATATATATATTTATAATATATATTATATATATATATATAGGCCAGCCCTAGAAGAGCCACAATCCATATCTCAAAAAACTAAATAGCTACAGGGAAAAGGACTACATTGTTGGAATCCGGGTAAAATGGTTATGCGGAAACTGTAAAGAAAAAAAAATCAGATATCTCAAAAAACTACAATAGCTACAGCACGAAAGGAAATACTTTTTGGAATTCAATTTGTAAAAATTTATAGTTAGCGAAAATCGTTAAAAAAAAACAAACATAAATAAAGATAAAGTATTGGCTATTTTTTTTTTTAGGAAGAAAGGACAGAGTATATATATATATATACTATATTTGTATGTTGATGACACCTTTTTTTAGGGGGCTCGACCGACGGGGAACACAGGGGGGGAGCGTTTTCCATACCCGTAGGAGGGGAGAACCCCCTGACGACCAGGAATACCAAAGAGCGCGGAGTTCCAAGACAGTGCCAGAGGGGGGCAAATAGCGCCAACCCGTGAGTGTCCCAGAGCGAAGAAGGCGAGAGACCGACTCCTGCATCGGATGCCGGTATACCCTTGGGGTATTCTCTTAGTTAAAAAAAAACTATAACTATATACAGAGGTCTATTTATTTTTAACGAGTAACGTATCTGCAAGAATTATTCAAGAGAGAATCTTCTTGAGAAGAAAATTTGCAGGATTAATCGTTGAACATACTCATTAAAAGGTTTATTCTATCTCGGAGATTTTAATTATTGCAAAAATTTAGAACATTACAATTTTTTTGTAATCAAACGAAGGTGGAGGAGCTGTAGAATATTTTGGAAACGCTTCCTTTAGTTACATAATATAATTTGAAAACATGATATTATTAAATTAATAGGAACAATTTAAAAGAAGAAATTCAAAGAATGAAAGTCATCTAAATTCTGATGAACAGTGAGTTGGAATTTCTCAAAACGTCGAAGCTTGATGAACATAAATTTCTTCCGTCTGACTGGTGAGTGCTGAAACAATAATGACATAAATGTATGGTAGTAGTGATAATGGTGACTAGTGATAAGTATGATAATAAATTTAAGTTAAAACTATTGTGAATAGTTGCCAATGCAATAGTGAATTATAGTTAGTCAATTGTTGTGACATACTAGTGTATGATTAATAATAATAATAAGTATAATACATAATTAATATAATAATATTAATAATTAAATAATAATAATAAGTAATAAAATAATGGTTGATGATGACAAGTGAAATATGTGAAAATAGTTGATTATTTATTTGTATATATATATATAATATATATTATATATATATTATATATATATATTACTATATAATATATATATATATATATATATATTTATATATATAAATATATTATATATATATTATTATATTATTATATATATATAAATATATATATATAATATTATTATATATTAGTTTTAATAATATTATTAATATGATAAATAATATTATTATATGTATGTGCTTGTGAATTTATATATGTATTTATATAATGTATTTATATATTTCAAAGTGAATTATGTTTTTTTGTATTTCTTATTATATCTATAAAAAAGCCACCGGCTAGCTTCAGTGGGAGAGCCACTTTCGCCAAACCAAAGCGAGAGGTCCTAGGTTCGCAACTGGTCGGGTGGGAGAATGTAGGAGCTATCTACTCCATTGGGACGTTGGCTCCGTCACTGCTCGGACGTAAATTTGAGTACACCCTCTAGAATTAGGCTCTTGCCCTGAGCGGGTGGATTTATTTCTGTAAGAAAAAAAAATAAAAAATGGTCTAAAAAAGGCCTTTCTCCTCATATTACTTATATATATAACAATTATTTTTTTTTTTTTACATTTTCGACACTAAAAAATTTAACCAGGATTCCAAAATGTATTCCTTCTTCCGCGTATATCTATTGCGAGATTTTGGAGATTTTTTTTACGATTTTCCCGCACTAAAATGTTCACCAGCATTCTAGCAATGTATTCCTTTTCCCGGCAAAGCTGTTGTAGTTTTTGAGATATGGATTGTGGTCTTCTAGTATTATACCATATATTATATTATATTATATAATATAAATATATACTATATATATAATATATAATATAATATATATATATTATTTACTATATATACTATATAATATGATAAATAATAAATATATATATGGGCGTACAGGGGGCAGGGGGCATTGTCCACCCCTAACTCTTGGCGAAATAAAAAATTCGAACCTTATTATGTTTTGCCAAGACGACGTTTTTAAGTTTTTTTTTTAATCATGAAAAACCGATAAAGATTTACTAATCGATAGAAATGGAGTCTGATAATTACTAAATTACGTAAACGTAATCTATAACTATAATTTTTTCTAAAGGTTATAAGTGTTTTAGTTTTCATATTGGCTTGAAGTAACTAGCTGTGTGACTTTTATAACAGTGCTTCTCTCTGAGACGTTACTACTCCTCAGTTAGACCTCAGAATGTACCGATCAGCTATTTTGGTGGCTGCCAAAGCGGATTATAAATCGAATACATGAAGGCGTGCCGTTTGAAATATTCATCGCAGACAGAACATCAAAAAAAACGATATTGAAGAAAATAAAAGGAATATCACCGATATAAGTCCATAAAATTCTGCGGAACCCATGACTTACCTTAAGAGATATAGGGCCTGCATGAGGAAATTTTTAAAGACCTGATTAAAACTGCGAATAGAAGTGGTGATGTGGAATGACAAGAAAACACCATTCAAGAGACGAGATGTTAAATTTCGGTTTGAAATCTCCGATTGAGTCAAATGGAGTTAGACGTTTCTGAATTGATCATAAAAAAAAAAAAACCATTGAAAATATAGCGGATGCAAAAAAAAAAAAAAATGGTGATTCGACTCCATTTACCACTGAACATATCTATCATAATTTGTGACAGTAGCTCAAAATGCTATGGCTTTGTAGCTTATAGATTCAATATGCATATCGAACAACTTATTTGCTTAAAGATTCTAAAGTAACTCCTATTAATCCCCAAAAAGCATTTACAGGATTTCCCAGCACATAGAATATATAGCATGTCAATCCTTGGTGCTTAAATGTACCCCACAATTTAGAATCTTATACCACGTGATTGTATTCAAACTATATCAAACATTTAATGTAAAGCATCTCGGTTATTGTATATTAATTGGGCGCTGTCTGTAAACCAAGGTTAGAAGGTTAAAATGCTTAACAACAGCATAAAGAATCGTCAAATATATCTTATAAGTTGATAATGAAAGGATAAAATATATGATTCTAATAATTAATATTCCATTAATGTTACGTATATAATCAAGAAAGCCAAGCAGATCTCTTACTAAGGGAATACTTTAATTAAATTTTTTGAAGAATTTAAATTGATGGGCTTAAATGGGCCATCTTTGGTTAAAACAACAAATCTACAAACTGACCTAAATTTCCCCACTATTCTTGTATCCTCCTTGAATAAAAGTATGTTGTACTGAAGGATAACTTTGACAACATACTAACAATAATGAAATTATTGACATATAAAAAAGATTTATCTTTTGAAAGGTGGAGGCATGAACATCATTATAAAAATGCGTGCACAGTTTACTACTTGAAATTGGAGGCATGATCCTTATAAAAATTCTTGCAATGTATTGGGTACAGGAAGGTTCAAGCATGTTAGTTATAAAGAAATTGAAGATTTTTCTTAAAATTGATAATAAAAAAAGGCGAAAACTTCCAAACTTGTAGATAATCTAAACGTTTAGTTCTTGGACAGGGCACAGGGTATTCTAATAAGCTCTAAGGATTATCAGCATATCAAGAATTACACGTATTTTAATCATGATGACATAAATTCTATTGGTATTATCTCCGATTTCATTTATTTTACGACATTTTCAATTATTCTTAAATCTCACCAAAAGGTAAAACACCTTTGGTGTTGATTCCCACACTAACAACACCATTAGTGAATCAAGGGTTTGGATCCATAAAGACATAGACAAGCAGTTAGAAAGATCACAAAATGCAATCGATATGTAAAATAATACCAATGTCAAGAGCATCTTAAATATCCAAAAGATACACTGATGTTCCTAAATATCACATGCAGCTTATAACTCCATTATATTTTACATTTGTAGGCATTGACGATACTATTGGCATCTGTTTGTTAAAAAGGAAACACAAAATACACAACCACCTCCGACAACATGATTTATATTATTTTCCACATGCCTTAGAATATACGAGGCCAATACCACATAGAAGCTCTGCTCCAGATGATGAGTTGCTACCCTAACTTTCTAATTCAGATTCCAACCTCCTTGTTAAATCTTTTATAAACACCCAGCATATACGATATACTTCAAATCAATTGCTCGTAAGCATTTATGAAAAAGGCGGTGCCCTAATATCTTTACTAAAGACCACACAGAGTCTTGATGCAAGTTTGTAACCAGGAACTTCAAATTATGAGCAACATAAGACGATGCAAAGGTGCAGTATACGCTGCATGGATTTCGCTAAGTTTTTGGAATAGACAAATAAAAACATAACAAAAAGTTGTATGTACAAGGTGATTGAGAGAGCTACATATAAAATATTTTCAAAATTATTACATACACTCTATATCATTCATTAAAAACGCTGTCAACTCTAGACCCTAATATCGATCTGAATCCAAACGATATTGATAGCTTATACATTCATAAGATCTATCTTCTTACTGATTAAATTGATAAACTCATCACTAATATTGAGAAGTGAGGAAGAAGATATATGGAAGGAAACTGACCAAGACACTCTAGAAAAAACCTTAGATACTCCAAGAATCAAATGTGCAAACCAATTCACAACAACTTCATGGTATTCAGGAGTATTTGATTTAGCTTGAGAGAATTTGGGTCACAAAGCTGCATGAGGAAGACAGACTGATGGAAGGATAGACATGTAAAGTACAATGATTGATAGTCTGATCAAGATCTACTATTCAGATCTAAACACTTTTGGATGACAGCAGAGTACTAGAATTGGTGATGGGGCATGACAGTAAAATTAGAACAGTGAATCTTAAAACAGGGCAATGGTCAAATAGCATATCATGCTATCTGTAATCTCTACACATTGGAAATGTCAATAACACATACCAAATTAACACCTGACACCAATCAACAAACCAACATAACTCAAAACAAAGCAAGTGTAATTATACCAGAAAATTCTGGGATTGCATCAAACCATCCTAAGAGAAGTTGCACAAAAATGGTACCCAATTTATTTAAAAGATAATCTGATGATTTATAAAAATATTGGGATTGTAGATCTACAATCTGCAATTTAAGTTAGAGGAAGTGAGGAAAACTGTAATAGAAAAAATTCCCCAATTATTATAAAAAATACCTAACATAAAACATAAATTAAATAATGTAAGTTAAATCATTGATGATGATAAGAATTACAATTATTAGTAGATAAAAATTACTGATAAACATATATTCAAAAGAAGGAATAATATAAATGATGTCATGACTTGCAAACGGTGGAAACGAGACGAAGACTGAAGCCAAACAAAAAAATTAGGACCAACAGTGCTTTTTTTTGAGGGGGGAGCTCGAGCGCGCTACTACGTATTAATTTTCTTACGGTTTGAGTCAGGTTAAATTGTTGCTATAAACTTTGTGATATAATTTGCTATAATATTTACCATTATTAAATATGTAAGATATGGACTAAAATCCCAACTATTGGATACATTGACTTGCAAGAGCAAATTAAACTCAATGCAATATTTTGTTTGAAAGGCAGAGCAATCGGCAATTAAAAGAATAAAAAATGTGTGATAGCTGCCTTGCACTTTAATAATTAGAGAGCTCTCCGAGGTATGTATAGTAGGCATATTTACTGCATAGCAAACTATTTGTCAAGGGTCAGAACTTTCTTTTTCAAGCACCTTATTTCCAATTTATAACCAATATTTAAAACAGTGGTTGAAGCTGACCTAATTAAGGCTCACGTTTCAACAAATAGTATATATATTATATAAATATATATATAAATATATATATATTATACTATATAATATATTAATATATATATATATATAATTATAATATATAGTATATAAAATATTAGATATATATAATACTATAATATAATAATATAGGGTAAAAGTTATATAACGCCCACACGAAACGGGAGATCCGAGATCAAAAAAAATTTCACAGTGGTTAGCCGTCTTATCGATTACATCAAAATAGGCGTTTTAGGGTCGTAAGATGAAAAAAATCAGTATCTCAAAAACCTACAAATAGTACAGGCGAAAAAGAATACATTATATTGGAATCCCTAGGTAAAATTTAGTAGGGAAAGAATGTAAAAAAAAAAATTTACATTGTTAAAAATACGAATTTTTATATAAGTTTGTTTTTTTTTTTAATTAAAAATACCCCAAGGTATATATACCGTCAACGGATGGCAGGCAAGTTGCCGGGGTCTCTCGAGCCTTTCGGGGGAACTTGACGGGTGATAATTTCCCCCCCTCCGGAGGGTCTCCCGGAACCCCCAGCTCTTTGGTATTTGGGTTTGTCGGGGGTTCCTCCGCCCGCTCCCCTACAGGGTATGGGAAAACGTCCCCCCCTGTGTCCAATCGGCTCGAAGCCCCTTACATATGCCGTGTAACTACTTACCAAATATATATATACAAAATTTCGTCTTGAAACAGGTTAAAAAAAAAAAAAATAAAAAATATAAATAATAAAAAATTCATTTCGACCCTAGAACATATATTTATGTGTATCATAGGTGCTACCTGTGAAATTTTTTATTTGATCCGAGCTCCCGTTCCGTGTGGGCTTTAGGTAACTTTGTCCATATATATTATATATTATATAATATAATATATATATATATAATATATATATATATAATATATATATATATATATATAATATTATATTACTATATTTATATATTATATATATAACTATATATTATAATAGTGTGCGAGGTGAGGTATATCAGTGGAGGAAGGAGTGAAGAAAATGTTACACAATGATTATGTTCATGTGATATAGGTTAGAGAGGAAGAGAAAGACACGTTTGTAAGCGAATTGTTATGACACCAGAAAACATATAAAAGGTAATGAATACGAAACGGTATTAGTGAACGAAAAAATTATGGCTGTGACGGTTGAAGAGTGGAGAGTCAAAATTAAGTATTATACAGGTTCTATGCGACACGCCGATCAGACAGACTTCGCGGACGAGAAAGCAGATAGAGTTTATAGTGGCCCTGCAAGATGTATATGAAGGAAGAAGAGGAGGACACATAATAATTATGGGGGATATGAATGGCGGAGATGCGAATGAGGAGAGAAGAGAGAGGAAGCAGCTGTAGGCGAAGCATACGGAAGTTTGAACAAGACACATTATAGAGGGAGAAAGACTAGTTGACTTTGCTCAAAAGAAATGGTGCAGCGATCATGAGCACCTATTTTAAACATGGAGAGAGTTAAAAAATGGACAAGGTCGACGATGAAAATTCAGAAAACCAGGAATATACGGGAAAAATTCTATGAGTAGACCTAATGATAATTGCCAATGATCAAGAGGGTGTTATATGGATGGTCAAAAAGCATACCATCCCCGCTCGTCCCTCTGAGGACTCGCGGACCACAGACTTGGTGGTGGGGAAGATAAGATGGAAACAAAGGAAATAACCAAAGTAAGTAGCAGTGAACGATATGTTTGAAAAATTTAAAAGATGAAAAAACTACAACAGAAGATTTCAACAACGCAAACTAAGTTAGAATAATATTGAGGAAATCTCAGGAAACGATGGAACCGAGTAGACGTAAGGTTGGAAAGATTCAGAGAAGTGTGGAGCAGGTTGCACGAGAAGTGATTTGGTACAAAAAAGATAAGTAGTGGGAAAAGGCGAAGAAGACGCGTTTGGGGAATGAGCAGAAGTCAAACGTAAGTAAAAGAAAAAACAACAAGAAATACCGTTATGGACATGAAGACCAAGACGAGGAAAAATAAGGAAGCTTACCGTTCGGGGCGAAGAAATCACCCCCCCCCCCCCTTGCAGAACAAGTAAAAAGACCGAACACATCGATTTATCATGGAAGAATAGAGACGAGATTGGCAGAAGGACATAGAGGCAGCGACTAGGCAAGTTGATATATGGAATGGCTAGAGATTCAGAGACAAAAGATTGAACCGTAACCCGAATTGATAGTTCAACAAAGAATAGGAACCAATATGCGATAGTGTAACAAAGGTCCGAGAGAATATGGGAGCCGAATATTATTGAGAATTATTAAAATTGTGTGGACAGACGGAGAATATATGGAAGAGGATAACACCACTAAATGGAAGACCGAGAATCAGGGGATCGACTTGCGGAACCGATAAACATTCGGCCGAGGGAAGTGGAGACAAGCTATAAGAGCTTAAAGAAGGAAAGAGCCCCAGGAGTCGATGGATCTAAAATAAATTAATTATTCAAAAACAGAGAGAGGTTATGGGTTCGGCATGGAATGACACGACCTTATAAATTGTATTATTAGGAGAGAGAGAGAAAATACCGTCATGATTGGAGAAAAGCAGGATATGTCACAATCCATACAAAAAAGGAGGATAAGAAAGAGGAATGCCAGAATCTTCAAGGAATAGTGTTGCTGTTGAGTGCATATAAAATGTAAAGAGAGGATAATAGAGAAAAAGACTTCGAGGAAAATTAGAGGGAAAGATTTGAGAGTGGCAACACGGATTCAGGGCCAAATCAGAAGTGTAATTGACATGAAATTCTCTTTAAAAATTACGTGGAGCAAGAGCAGCTAGAATGAAAAGAGTAGCACGTATATCGAATTATAGATCTAGAGAAAGCTTGTTGAAGAAATAAAAAGACGGAAGAGATTGTGGATGGTGACTGCGAAGACCCATGCATAGGAATACAATAAAGAAAGGCTTATAAGGAATAATAAGGAATAGATATAAACCCATTAAACTCCGGTGTCTAGAACGGAGGATTGGAAAGGAGAAAATGGTTTGAAACGAAGACTGGAGTAAGCAGGGCAGTGTGCGGTCCCCTTTACTTTTGCGTTATATCTGGACAACTGCTTGAAGAGGAATGTAAAGAGAGGATAGGAATACACCTTTGTATACGCATAGACGACCGGCTGTGGGTGACAAAAGGAACAGCACGAAAACTACAAAGCTGCAATGTCGAATTTCTTGGACGATGACAGTTATGATGGGAGTGGGGATTGAAAATAGAACAGGAGAGAAGACGGAAATTAATGACAATATGAACAGGGAGGCAACAACGCGAGAAAAGATATGGATGGCAAGGTACACAGTAAAAGCTAGACCAAGCAGATTCAAATACTCCAGGAGTAATATTCAATAGAAAGGATGGAGTAGATTCCGAAATGGAGAAAGAATAGACAAAAATATTTCAACAGAATGTGGAATTGTATGTACCCATTTGAATGAGGCAGAGAGGAGTTGCCGTAGCTAAGAGGTAAAAAGTGAACTAATAATACAACTATCCCTACGACAATTTACTATACGGCGTACGGGAATGATTGGGTAGCTTAACAAACGATGGCAGAAGCAGTAAAATAAAGAAGCTGCGAAAATAGCGAGTGTTAAGGATTGATAGAGATGGGATAACGCTGAGGGACCAGAGGTGTAGCAGTGACGCAAATAATGAGAAAGTCGGAGTCGCCGCCCAATAATGGAAAGTATATCGAAAGAAACCAGCTGAGATGGTCCGCGTCATGGTGCAGAAATGTTGAGACTTAGAGACCCCCGAAGCACTACGTTAATTGACGACGACATCGGAACGAGACCAGTGGAAGACAAGGAAAAACGATGGAATAGGATTGCTGTGGAAGAAAAGCAATTACGATCGAGGGGAGAAACGATGAGATACTGTGGGAAAGACGCACTATTTGAAACGACCGGGAGTCTCTGAGGCATATTTGGCAGCAGCAACACTTGAAGGATCTACCTAACAAAGATGAGATGCGTTGAGAAAGAAAGGTGAAGAACATATATATATCACCTCACTATATATACTACTTATACTATATATATATATAATATATATTTATATATTAATATGATTACTATATTATATTATATATATATATTATAATATATATATATATATATATATATATATCATAATATAATAGGTAACAAAGTTACTTACACGCCACACGGAACGGCGAGACTCAGATCAAAAAATAAAATTTCACAGTAGGCCTCTCATGATAACATAAATTCAGACGGTTTAAGAGGTCGAAATAAAAAAAAAATCATATCTTCAAAAAAACTACAAATAGCTACAGCGAAAAGGAAATACATTTTTTGGAATCCTGGAAAAAATTTTATTAAGGAAAATGTAAAAAAAAAATTATTGTGTTAAAAAGGAGACTTTTAGTATAGTTTTGTATTTGTTTTTTTTTTTAACTTAAAGAACTACCCAGGTATACAGCCACCGATAGGCAGGAGTCGGCGGTTCTCTCGCGCACTCTGCGCGAACTCGGAGTAGGACCTATTTCCCCCTCCGGGCAGGGTCTCCAGCCCCCGCTCTTTGGTTATATTATGGGTAGTGCGGACGGTTCCTCGCCCCCTCCCATACGGGATATGGTAATAACGTCCCCCCCTGTTTCAGTCGGTCTGTCGATCCCACCTACGATGCGTAGTAATACCTTTACAAATAAAATATATAATTTCGCCCTAGAACAGGTAAAAAAAAAAAAATAAAAAAAATAAATAAATAAAAAATTCATTTTCCGGGGGGGAAAACCCCCCCTAGAACATCTATTTATGTTTATAAGCTAGAATGCTACCTGTGAAAGTTATTTTATTTAAATGTACTCGATTCGATAGGTAAGAAAGTATACTTTGTCCATATATATATATAATATATACATAGTAAAATATTATATATTTATAATATAATATATATATATATATATTTATCACTATATATATATACATATATATAATAAATAATTATATATTATATATATATAATATATATATAATATATAATAATAAATATATATATATATAAATATATATATAATATATCTAATATATTTTAAATAATGTTACTAGAGAGAGAGAAAAGAGAGAGACAGAAGAAAGAGAGAAAGATGGAGAGAGAGAGAGAGAGGACGGAGACGAAGAGAGAAGAGAGAACGAAGAGATGAGACGTCCTGCTGTTACATGAAATGATAATTACTGAAAATAACCTTCCTGTTTTCTACAGCAAAGTCTGAAATTAGAAAGTCTAGTAGAAGGCCGTATTTCGACTTATAGTGCCATTTGTGCTTTACAAAAGTAAGAAATGCTCTAGTTTGCGTTTATTTTTGTCAAACTAAGCTCAAAATCGAGAAAAAATGCTCACCAAAGTAAGGAATTTCCTTAAATCTGTAAGGTTGCTATTTCAGTGCTTGCGATTTAAGCGTTCTTACGAAAAATGTAAAGCAAACACAATATTGGAGGCACGTGAGTAGTCCGTATTGGCTCTTAATGAATGTTTCATTCAATAAAATTAGCTTTAAATTTAATTATCATTCCAAATAAGATAAACTACATCACAAAAGTTGATTCAATTATTTGTAATATAAACCATGTATTTTTATATTGATCTGTTTTATTCCAAACGCCACAGTGGTCCATAATCAACAGCCTGATTTCAAATGTCTTGATATACAAAAGCGTTCCGTCTTCTGCACGACTGTACTAAAAACTGAGTGAGCATCTTATAGAGAAAGGACAAAACGATAACGATCTAAGTCAAAATAACACTTACGGCGTTATTAAAAATCATAAAGTTTTGAGGAATTATTATACTTTACTACTAATCAAATTGAAATATAATGGAAAATGAAATAGAAATATATTTAAATATTTCATTTTCAATATAATATACTTATTATATATATATATCTTATATATAAATATATATATATATTATATTATATATATATATAATATATATATATTTAGATATATGATATAATATATAATATATATTATATATATATTATTATATATATATAAATACTATATATATATATTATTATATAAATATTATACACATCAAAATCACCTCAAACGCTCCTAAAATTCCATCTGATTAAAGATGAATCAGTGTATAGCCTAAGTTTCGCTTCGTTGAACAGAACATTATCTTACCAAAGATAATCGTCCCGTTTCCGCAAGGCACAGAAGTATCATAATTGACAGTAACAATATTTCGATCGCTACTACTAAACTAGCCGGAATGCCATTTTACTATCATCCGAAAAACTTAATAGGATCACATTTCTTGTAGAATGAATTATTTAAATAAATAAAAAAAAGATTGTAAATAGGCGTCGCCAGCTTCCAAGCTAGGGGGCAGCTTAACTATAGGTAGGCCTATAATATAATATAATATATATAAGTATATTATTATATAATATATATACTATAGTCATTATTAGTAATATTATATATTATATATATTATATTAATATATATATCTATATATAATATATATATATAATGTAGACAGAGTTATTTAAATTTTATATTTATTATACAAGTACCTCTAAGAATTGTTCAAATACAGAGGAAGTATTCACCTACAAAATTTGAGTTCAAACGGCGGGTTAACGGGATCCGTGCGCCCGCCTCCAAAAGCTTGCCAGATACCAAACTACTTGTCAAAGTAGATAGTAGTGGATGTCTAGTGGTTAGAAGCGACCGGTTGATGTTAACTAAAGCGATGCCGAAGAGCATCCATTATCAAATCCCCTGATAAAGGAGAGTAAACATCTCCCTTATGAACTACATTCAGTTTCAAATGGGGCTGCCTTGAGTACTCACAATATGGATAGGAAACGGAGCTTCTAAAATTATTCGATCTGAAGCAATTTTCTTTTACATGAGACGTGGCATGGACTAGTGGTTAGACCGACGAGTATACTGTTTAACTCTGCGCCGTTTGCCAAACGGTCCAGTTTCCGCAATTTTTTTCCCGCCTGAAGTCGATGGCGTAGCGAAGGGTGCAGGGGCCACTTTCCCCCCTAAAAATCCTTAGGCGAAATAAAAAAAAATGAACCTTAAAAAAAATATACATTTGTGGTTTTTGAAGATTTATTAGGTTTAAAAAATGAAATAAGATATATCAATCATAATAATGAAGGCGGGAAGTAATTAACGTATTATAAATACATTTTTCTAAGTTTTTAATGTTATTTCGTTCCAACAATTGGCTTGAAGGGTCAACATGTGTGCTTATTTCAACTTTTCATGAAAGCATTCTCCGCTAAAACTCTCGTTATTCAATGATTGGAGGGGCCGACCAAAGCTGACTATATAATTTATCATATATATATATTCTCATAGATTTATATGTATAGCGACATATAAAAGCTTTATATATATATACTTATATAGAACTATATAATATACGCTAATTATATATACATATTCATGTGTATATAATTATTATATATGATACTATCATTACTATAACGAGTATAGTATTATCTGTATATAAATATATATAATGATAATATATAATATATATATATATAATATATATATATATATATATTTATATAATAATATATATATATACTATATAATAACTCCACCTCAACCTGATTGACCCCCCCTAGATATCAATCCTGCCTCGCCAGCAACAATCACTAAGGAACATATATATAGAACTACCAATATTGTTTCAACAGTCAACTGACAATTTGGATGAGAAAACCAAAGTGTACAAACTATTCTGAAAGCGTTTTTTTTGAAACGTGGCACTGTCAGTGGTTAGACACCGAGTTCTACTGTAACTACATGACGCGGAGTCCCAGTTATCGAATCCCGCTGATGAAAGTAAAATTGCCTTTGACTCAGTCACGTTCAAATGGCTTGCTAAGCCTTCGAGTACTCAGCCAATTATGGATGAGAAAACCGGGTGCTTAAAAAACTACGTCGCTTGAAACGTTTCTTTTCGGGAACGTGGTATAGATCTAGTTGAATTTAGAGCGAACCGAGTTACATGTTAACTTCAGCGCACGCGGAGTACCAAGTTTTCGAGATCACGCTGATGGAGCACGTAAAGCATAGGTTGCAGTTTACTGCCCATACTAATTTCAGCTGTATGATTGTTCTTGTATGTATAAAAGTAATATATGGAAGAAATAACCAAACGGAACGTATTTCACACCACAAACATCTTTTTTTACGTACCTAAACTTGCTCTTCACGTATATTAGCAATAATATCACCTTTTTCTCATGACAAAATGAACGTTTATGCTTATTTTATTATTAAATTTAACATATTTTCACTACATTTCGTATGCTTTCTTCGTTCACCATCTTTAGATTAATTGCATAGACAATATTTAGTAATATATTAAAAAAAATTTAAAAAAAAAAAAAAAACTATTTCAATCGGCACCCAATGAAAGTTAGTAAGTTCCAAAAATATTGGTTATATATAATACAGTTTTTCTATTTACGAAGCCATGTATATTGTTTTGTTTTTTTGACGGCAAATTTTGCCGCGAAAAACCGACACACCACACACACCACCACACACACCACACACACACACATCACACACCACACACACACAACACACAACACACACACACAACATCACACACACACACAACACACCACACACCACACACACACACACACACACACACCACACACACACACACACACACACAACCACACACCACACACACACACACACACACACCACACACAACACACACACAACAACCTCACAACACACACAACACACACCACAACACACACACACACACACACACACACATACACATACAACACATACACATTACACAATACATACACACACCCTACACAATCTACACACACCTACACAAACCCTACACACAACACACACGATGGTCCGAAACTCTTAGTTTTTTGACAGTACTTACATCTTTTATAATTATGCCTATACTCAAATCTAATAAAATGTAACTTTTTCAATGTCGAACACCAATCCTTCTTTTCTATTTATTTATTTAATAAGACCGTAGTTTAGATTGTGATATAGCCTTAAACATCAGCACACCAAACATAGTATTTTGTTTAAAAATTTTAAAAAATAAATGCTAAATTATATAAAAACAAACACAATAAAATATTTTAGAAGAAAAAACAAATTAAAGAAAATAATATAACATATTAAAGAAAATTCTTAAATACTAAAACTATATAAATAAATAAATCAATTATGAAAATAAAAACCTCATAAAATTATATAAATACATTTGTTGATTAGAATTCTTCTTTAAATATATTTATTCTTTTATAAATGTTTATATTAATTTTCTATTCTATAAAGTATCAAAAATTAAATAAAAATATGAAAATAATGAGGATATATATATACTGAGATAATCATATTTTCCGTTTTATAAACATAAATTTGTTTCAAGGGAAATTTTCAATTAAAGGTGGGTCACCAGATCGAATATCAATATAAAAATTAAGTTCTACTGCAATGATAGTATAATGTTATCCTAAAAACTGTTCAGAAGTAAGTGTTCATTTTGGAATTTGTGCTTTACGCAAGCATAACCAACTACGTCAAGTTATGCGTCGTTTTGTCAACTAGCGCAAAAAGCGTGCAAACGATACTACCAAAAGTAAGGAATTTCCTAATTCTGTAAAGTTGCTATTTCCTGTGCTTTAGCCGAATTTAGGCACTTTCTTACGGAAAAAATGTTAACAAAACACTGAGGTACGAATAAGGTTCCGTTTAGCTCTTGCCATGAATGTTTCATTCATAAAATTAGCTTTAAATCTCATTTCTTCCAAAATCGATAAACCCCATCACAGTAGTTGATCAATAATTTGAAAAAATAACCATTTTATTTTTTTTTTTATTTCCGTTATCAAAACGCACATAGTCCAATCACAACAGCTGATACTTAAATGTTATGTAAACAGGAAAACTTTTATGAGAAATCGCGTTCGTTAGCACAAATTCGTGCAAAAACTGGAATAAGAATCTTATCGAGCGTAACCACTAAATGAAAAAAACCGAAAAACGATTTTATAACAAAATTTATTTTCCGCAAATTATAAGGTATCATTAGCTCTTGAGTTAGTTCGAGCGCGCGCATGCAAATTACATATACTGGTATAGGAGAAAGCAGCTTAAATATTTTTGCCTATTCATTTAATCAATTCAATTAGATGCCTAATAATGACAGTAATGGATAACTGGGTAATTGTTCGGTTGTTAACTTCAATGTTAATTACGTATTTTGTCGAATTCCATGTTATTATAAAGGGTAATTGTGGTGCAGTTCACCCTATGTTGTTTCTGTACTTATTAGTATTATTATTGGCACTTTAATTTAGCTATTGTAAGGTAAGGTTAAATATATGAAATCGAAACAGTATAAACACAGTCAGTCTATTACTACCGTTTATTTGATTCGTATAAGGACATTAGAATATAAGACAGCAGAAGAGCCAAATGGAGCATATTCAAGACTTACATTCAACCAATAGAACAATTCGTCCAAACATGCTCATAGCAAAATCCAACAAAAACACCCTAGGCTTGCAATAACTTTTAGTAATAACACAAACCACAACTAGAAGAAAACTATAGCTAGAGTCTAACCACTCTACAACTTGCAGTAAACTAGTTATACGACCCGATGCCATTAAACCCCCTCTCCAATTAAGGTAGTCCAACAATAACCTATATGAAACCAGCTTCATATTATAAATCCCCTTTCTTAAATGTCTGCAGTAATAAATAGCTGGAATTAACCATTCCTAAAAAAAAAGTTAATTTTTTTAAAGAATCATCTATCTACGTACTATTCTCTGACACAAACATGCGTGCTCGTAGTGAAAAAACAGCCAATAACCTGCCGACCATACTTACCTAACATAAAAGAATACGCAAAACGCAACACTGAGCTGACCACAACCACTACACAACAAATGCGAAATACAACACCCATATCATCCTCCGCTCTCGCTAACCTAACACGTTCAACCAGAGTTCTTCACCACAGATATTGCTTCTTTACATTCCCCGAGTACGAAATCGCTATACAGCTATAGGCTTTTCGATAAACTTTTATATTCATTAGGAATCAATTCTTTTTCAGTTATAATAATTTACAGTGCCAACCACAGCGACTTATTCTACTAACCTAGCAAATACTTATAAATAATGATACACTAGATAAATTGCGAAATTTAAATAAAAATAACGAATAATAATAATAATGATAATCCCAAAATAATAACTATTTTTTTTAGATTCATATATATATTAATATTTATAATAATTTATTTTATACAATCTATTCAAATAATGTACCCAAGTTTACCCCAAGACTTCAATTTGCAGACCTGAATTGTATAATCACGATAATAAAAGACAATCACCAGAAAATAACACATAATAATATAATAACTTGAATATACAAATTTTTTAATTAATGCATTTCACAAATAATATAAATTCACTTATATGGCGCCCATGTACTCAAATAAGATATCGTACAACCGTAAAAGTACAATTTGAGAAGGTACAATGCATAATTAAAACCATTAAATCATACGTTATAATATAATTCGAGAATCACCCAATATAACACCAAAACGGCTTCTTTATTAAATATCATTGCGAGTTATAAACGTTATGCAGTATGCACTATCAAAGGCTGAGATTTAGCATCTGTATCATAAGTATGGAAAACCAACACAAAATCATCAAATTGCCACCTAGCATGCGTACCTCACAACCGCCTTACCAACACTTTTATGGAAACAGACCCATATATAACTATCAAACTTCACTATTTTAAGACTGAATACACAAATATACATATAGCGAAAACGTATTAAGAATAGACCAACAAAAATCGAATTCAAAACCGACGTTTACCAGAACGGAAAATTTCTTTCATTTGATAAGCCTATAACCAAAAAAAACAAATAAATATACACTTCTCCAACAGACAGAAGCAAAGAGAGTTATAAATGTTACCAAGTATTGTTATAGAAAATACTCAAGTATATATGGATGACATATTAATTCACACAAAGACCGAAGAAGCTGCTTGTACCCATATTTAACTCACAAACACATTACACCAAAGAAAAAAAAATTTACTCTCAAATAAATCCTAGTTAATCTACTCGACTCAAAATTAAAAATAAATTACCACAAGCAAAATTTGATAGAATACATTCAGTATATGCGAATACGTGAGATTCAAATAAATTGAATATATTTCTATACAGATATATTCATAAATTGAATGAATATCTAAACTCAAGATCTTATACTAAAATTCTCTACGTGATACATTAAATAATTATTAAATTTTAAATATCCATCCACAAATGCGATATTACAAATGGGCGAGAATAGTTAACAAAAATATCCAACCTAAATAAGAACAGCAAAATAATAAAGATCAAATTAATACTATACCAAGAACTCTAATAATCATGCTAATTAAATCCTACAGACATTTGTCTCACTATCTTATAAATCCTGTGCAAAATAATGTGAAATTATCGCCCTAAAATACGAACTAAATACAATCAAAGCACGCCGATCAAAAATGATCGTGATGCGGATATCGCAACAATATTTCCCTAAAGTCATATATAATACTTATAAAAAATATTATAAATCTATTAAACATTCTATGAATATATCATATTTAATAACGCAATGGCCAATGAGGCACGCTATTACCTGAAAAACTAATAGTAATTACCTAGTGTCACAACTTTAATTTTATATACTTTACCTTCTCTAGTATCATTATATCTGTGTATTGTTAAAAAGATATATTTGTATATTCTATTACTGATCGTAAAACGTACAACTTAGATTCTAAATGATTCAAGAACATTCTTCCTTAATGAATGATTAGAATAACTAATAATTCGATACTTTTAAAGAACTAAAGAGAATTATCAGCAGTAAAGAGCCAAACAAAGTATCCTTATCGAGACTAATAGTCAGAACATACAAGCAATATATTAAACCACTAAATAACATACTAAAGCACAGCATCAACTGAGCAAATCCACAAAAATAAGTGACCCTAAGGATACTAAACTCTTCAAAAACTTGAATACATAAATAGATTACACAACAGTCTAAAAAACATTCGCTAAAATGACAAAATCCCAACCAAAAACCCCCATAGGCTTTATGTCTAATAAATTATATAAGCAATATTACATATATACATAACCATATACCACAAGTTTACAAACTAAAAAAAGGAAAAAAACCAATATAAAGCTAAATTAAAAAATAAGTAAATAATACCCCACACGCTACCTAGGCTTGCTAGTGTTTCAGAGAAATAAATAAATAAATAATTAAATAGCCAAGATATTACCCAAATTCTAAATATAAGAGCTGGAACGTGTGTGTTGTGTGTTAGAATTAGAGCCTTAATACATAGAAAAGTAATGTGAGACTGAATTGGCCCAGCGTTAAATCGGCACCAAAAAGTACTGATCGTGATGTAAGGTGTCGATTTCAAGTCGTTAAGTGTATAGAAGTGAACCACCCTGCGAGCTACAAACATCAACACCACTAAAGACAATAAAACACTACAACAGATAAGCAACCTATGTACCAAATTCTCAAACATTAACAATTCCAAAATGTCAAAATTCCGCATAATTGCCTAGATGATGAGTAAATCTCACAACTAGACATATCCACCGATGACAAGACAAATTATGATTCAAGATATCAGCATAAATGTACTAATTTCCCCAGTTTTGTAGTCGTAATTGGGCTATTTGCACAAATCCCTATCCATGATACCGGTATACATCCTAAACATGAACACCCAAACACTACCATTAAACACCAGAACTGCTAATATCCCTCAAAGAGATTTCCGATATTAAAGGTTCCCACAGATACTGACCCCAATTAAATCTAATGGATATTCCTTGCAGCACGTGCTGTTACCCCCGTGGGCCCCACCACCACCACCAGCTCAATTATCTAACCACCCATCCCGGTTGTAGCGGTCATCCAGAATATTCTCAGAATTAAGGTTGCTCTATTAAAACCGAGTTTCATCGGTTATTCGTATCCGTCTCCCTCCCATCTCAAATTCAGTGTTTGTAGTTACTCTAAACGCTATCCCAAGTACCCCGTTAAATACTTTGGATCCCCAAAAGTCAAGTCCATATAATGATCAACGAGAAGTACACAAAAAGATTATAAAAACCCTCTAACAGCATCAAACGTCTGCTCTCCTCATATCTCCAAACTGCTCCTGCTCTTTTCCCTCGTCCAATCTAAATCCCCAGTCGTCTCTACTTCTCTGCGTCTCTCGTCTCTCTTGCTCCTAATCTCGTCTCCCTCCCCGCTCTCGGCTCTGCCCAATCCCTCACTCCAAGTTCTTCGACCTATCCCCTGCGCTCTGCGCCTGCGCCGTGCGACCGTACCTATACATCAACTCATTGAACAACTGGACTAAATACAAAGATATACCGAGTTATATACCTAATCTTATACTAATGTTCAGAATTAATTACTCAAGCAACTATTATGTACTGAGGTTATCTTTCACCTCCCAATATATTGAAAACCACCAAGTCTCGAGTGCAATCTCATTACGCTCAAATCGATAATTATGGCTAAAAGAATAAAGTAATAAAGAATCGCACATAAAGAAGTAAAAGGTAATCAATAGTTTGACAGAGTGCGTATGCATACGACAGAATAGAATCCTCGAAATTAACTCATCGACTAGCACTTTCTTCAATATGCTCTCAAGTAATTCTCGATTGTTTTAGGTATAGTAGTTGTAGCTGAGACGCTCCGCATTACCTCATTATAGGTAGGCATAATCGACAGTCATTTACTCGCCCTCAAGGCGGGTCATATACTAAAAAATTCATAACATATGTTATCAAGACTTCTAGTTAAAAAGGTTGGAGATGCAATATAAAATACTATGCAGCACAGGCCTAGGAGTACAGAACATTTGACTTTATACCAGAGTTTTAGAGTTCAATTCACTATAGTAGTTCTCAATATATTTATACAGATATTATGGAGTAGGTAGGCTTAGTGAATCTCACACTCGCAACAAAATTTACTTCAGCACTACTTACTATCTGTAGTACACCATTAATAGATCAACCCACTTAGGGGTTATCAAACTCTAAGTCACCCTACAAAACGCGTAGTCTAGAAAATAGTCTCCCGGTCCATCAACAAAAAACGATTAATATAGACGGACACTCACTTACTGACAATTTATCGGTTTGAGAGTATCTAGTCATAGCCCATCAACTAGACCGCCAGCACATGACTATCGAGTCCAATTATTTTGACAACTGAGGCTCACATTTGTTTATTAATGTCATCACAGATTATTTTGAGCTATGACGATGTAATACATCACTTGTCATGTTAGGGATATTCCTAGTACACTCCATATTACCCACCGGTCATCGCTCGCAATAATCCAGAGTGTATTCTGAGAGCTCGGTCTTCTCATTACTGCAGGTTGAGGACCACGCGTGTAACGTAACTTATCGTATACTGCACTAAGGAGATAAACCTTTCACCCTAATATGATAACACCCTCGCAAAAATTTTAATCATCCACGAATTTAACGATTAATACATACTAATACTAACTAATCAAAAATCCCTAACACAACCTACTACTACTACTTACTACTACTAATACTTACTTTCAACGCTCTTTATGAAATAATTAAATACTTAATATTATAATTAAATAATAAAATAATTAAATAAATATATAAAATTACAATTTAAATAAATAAATTTATAGATAAATAATAAATAATAATAAGCTTAAGCCAGCGAAGCTCCGAAGTGCCCTACGTGCCATAGGTATGCTACTACTAGAGACTAGCTAAGAGCGTTCAGCGAAGCGGAGCTGGAAGATCACCGTCACGGAGTATACGACACGCGGAGTCCAATAAAGGCACACCAAACAGCCAAAACTCGAAATTATTAAATCACTATTACGTAGAAATCATATACAAATTTATAAATTAATATAATACTTAATAATAATAATAAATATACAAAACCAAAACCATATCACCACCAACCATATGAAGAATCAACATTAAGGAGCAACACAATAAGGACGGTCTTTGTCTGCTTTGTCGTACGATAAAAATGAATAGCGCCGCACACTACATCAATACCGATGTACATGTACTACCTGACTCCACCACGCAGCCACGCGGAGTCACCCCAGATACCCCCGGAGCCCGGAAGCCGGAAGCCACGAGTACTATACTAATAATAAATATTATATATAATATATATTAGTATCGGTATACTAATTACACCTGAAGTCACCCGTGCACTTGCATTATTACTTTTTTATTTAATCAGTACTAATTAAACGCTAGCGAGTGTTGTATGATTCAGAATTGTTCTAATATATTGAGTGAATAGTAATTTTCTCTCGTGCTCTTTTATTTTACTTTATCCGAGTCATTCTTCTTAAATCTATTGTAGCTAATTATAAAAATAAAATATTCTTTTCACCATAATATTCAATTCCTAATTGACCTACTCCAGTGTAACATATGTATCTCTTCCTTATACTAATAACACACATAAGAAAAATCTAGATAATTTAAACTATTACTCCTAAAAACCTTTTCGTATTTCTGATTCTGTTTAGTTCTTAACAATTTTCTGAATGCCCATTCTCTGTGGCTAATCATTATCTTACAGTAATAAACATACTTTAATAACTTCATTTTAATTAATGTTCCTTAACCCTTCACATCTTTCTCTCAAATTCCCAGAGCTATTCCTCTTTTCATCCTCCTTTTCTTTCTTTGTTTCTCATTCTGCAAACTGCCTCTCCCTTCCGAACTTCCTTCACCCCTATTCTAAACGCGAGACATATGGCACTTCTAGTGCTCCTACACTTCTAATTAAATCATGCTATCCTATATGCGACACAAAGACAATCATGTCCTCTTATACATCCTCTATCACAACAACTATGACCGCTGCTATCAATACACATTGTCTCTTCCTTAAGGAATTTCTGTTGAAAGGGAAGCGTTAGAACCAGATTATTACATCTCTACTTCCTTTCACCTATATCTTTAATTGAAAAGCCTATCCATCTATCCATTATTTCTTTCTATGATTTCCTTTATCCCATTTTATTATCCCTCTGTTATCTATGCGTACTTCCTTAAATCTCTTCAATAACCACATTTCTACCCTTTCTTTACAGAAACCTATACAATAAGACAGCAAGTACTAACATATGTTTATAAAATCTTTGGATAATCTAACTGCAACTTCTTACAAAGAAATAATTATAAACTGCTCAATTAATTAATAATGTCAAGTTCGGTGTGCTTTATGCCTCCACCTAGAGTGTTTTATTTAAATGTAAAGTGTACAGACTACACCTCTACAATTATATATTAAGCGAATAGAAATCAAAACAAACAATACACAACGAGTCTATCATCTAACAACACTGCTACACAAACACAACACAATCATGGCAGACATCAACCAACTGCCAACAAGCATCGACCACACTCAATACTACATTTCTACTATGGTATAATATTTCACTTGTGGAATATGGAATTTCGAACGCACATGTTGAGCAATAATGAAGAATCATAATCTTCCGCTAAATGGCTAATGTTGGGTGAAATGGGAACCCCTTTATTGTACTATTATATTATATATAAATTTAACTTCCCCATTGAAATATAGCCTCATTTAAAATTACAGTAAATTAATGCCCCCGTAATATCACCTACCTACCTCCATATGCAATTATGATGGCAACCAATATATATACTGAATATATATAATATATATAGTTATATTATTTACATATATGATAAGTAATATAGCAACCAGGACAGGTCTACCTAAACATAATGTAAATTTTAAACACTTAATATTGGAAATTGACAATTCCAATCTGAATTTGGACAAGTTTTTAAAGTATCACATATCTTCCATAAAAGTTAGGGTCTAAGGTGAGCTTTATGAAATTAAAGTCTTCTACAGAATAATTAATACAAAATATATAATTAATAATTAATAATAATAAAATAATATAATATATAATAAATAAATAATTATAATTAAATAATAGATAATAATAATAATACAATTATAAAATAATATAATAATAAAATAATAAATAAAAATAAAAATATTAAAAATAAAAATAAAAATCAAATATGAGCTCAGATCATTAACACCAAAATAATCACAATATACTATAAAGAAAATAAATAACATATAATAAAACATATATGTTGAACAAACTAAGAACAGAAACCAAATATTTATAATGGCAAAAATATGCTCAGGTTTGCTGCGAAATGAAAATAAAAAAAATCTAAATTAGAGGTTCAAGATTTGGATTTATGACCTGCTTTGGATCCAGAAACAGTTATAATTGGATGATAAGCATAAAATTAAAATTATAATAATAATAATAAATCAATAATCAATAATAATAATAATAATTAACTATAACAGAGCCACCGGAATAAACTCACGAGTAAGTCAAGCAATCACACAATGAAAAATTATGATTCACAGATAAGTGCTATCTGCTCATGAACTAACTGAGAAAGCTTAGAGTGAGTAACACACCGATGTATATTTATTATAATAAGTGAAACTATATAATTTAGGAGCATTTAAAGATTTTGAGTACACATGAACAACCGACCCATGACCTATGACACATCTAACGAATTTTAATCTCTTGAAACACTATAAATAAGGCATTAATTACTAAGGAAGATAAGAGAGAAATTTTGATATCAATTACAATACAAGTAACCAAATATATATTTCCAGCCATTCCACCCTAGAATTAATAATCAAAATTTGTAATACAATCAGAGGCTACTATGTGTACACAAATAATATTTCTATATACTCACGTATAACTGTGCAAGTGTCCGTTAGCTCGATTACTTAATGTAATCGTGCTATAAAATAATAAATAAAATTATTATCAAAATAGAAAAATTGACAATAAACGACATTATTTACTAAGTAGAATACCATATAAAGGTCTAATGATGCATTATTATAAGTTAAAGTTTTAAAATTAAATTTAAATAATTGGATTTTTGTAATGAATTAATATACATAAGAAAATTTATCTTAAATTCTAAAAAAATTAAAAAACAAACAAATAAACAAGTCATTCTAGTAAATCAAATAGTAAACATGTATTTAACATCCTAATATTATAATTTTAAATAATAAATAATGATATATAAAATGAATTAAAATATAATAACAAAAAAATATAAAATTAAATACATAATATAAACCAATTAATAATAGAATAATAATAATTAAAATAATAAATAATAAAGGAAATCTGGTAGTGATAATTCACTAAGCGTGTATAATGAATGATTAATGAAATAATAATTATAATATTTATATAAATAATAATAATTAAAATAAAATATATAATATATAAATAATAATAAATAATTAATTAAATAAATATGAGAATAATAATAATAACTTAATAATAGTAAAGCAATAGGGAAGAAAATTACATCAACTTCAAATAAAATAATCAGTATATATAATATAACATGAATGGATAATAATCAATTATTTAAAGAGTTATTTTAATTTATATTTAATCTAATTTCTAGAAAAATTTTTTTAGAAATTAGATGACACATTAATAGAAATATAATTAATAAATAATATACATAAGTAGATCGAATAAATATGATCTAATAAGGAAATTAATACAAAAGTAATTATTTAATCTAAATTAAATTAAAATCAATAATATTGTAATATACATACAATTATAATTATTATATAATAATAGATGATTATAATAGAATGAGTGAATTTATTAATGTATAATGAAAGATATACTATATATATGCAGTCATGATAATGAATGATAATGCATATAGACTGATCAATATATGTAACTATTTATATAAATTACAGTTACATATATTGAGATAAAGCATAGTCTTCCGGAAATTGGAATCTGTAAATATACAGAATAATGTAGAGTACGCGAACTAAGCCAAATGGAGAGACTCTTTATTATTTATTTAAATGGTAAATCATTAATAAATGAATTGTAAATTAACATATAAACTCCACTAATCCCTCATACCTCAGCATGAATGTTTATTCGTTATGTCAACACCCTTGTCTGTTTTCTCATCAGCAAATTATGTTTTCATTTCTAAAATGACGCTCTATTCATTTTATCTAAGTAAGATAACATAAACCCGCACCTCCCCTTTTGAAAATGATATCAAATTCACCCCCTTACTATACAATTTTCAACTGTCCCTCACTTGACCCGCTATATATACTATATAATAAATATATATTAATACATATTATATATAAATATCATAATATATATAAATAATATTAGATATAATAATTATAATCCTCTACTATATAATATATAATATATATAATATAAATTATCATAAATATAAATATAAATATAATAATCATAATATCTATAATATACTATAGTTATATGGACAATTAAAATAATATTGTACAAGCTACTGATCTGTTCCTCTAGGTACCATTGATGACGAAGTTTCTTAAAATTTTACGTACAATTAGTATATATAATAATTAAAGAGCTACGTACTCAAATGAGAAACCTACAGTAAAATCCCTAGAGCTGTACCCTAAGTTATTATCGTTCACCAACCTGAAGTTCCTCACGTTATCAAATCGTCACACGAATAATTTGCCAGAATTTCTATCTTACCAGCTGTTATTACTTAGGTTCTTTTTTCCTTTTTTTTGCGTACTATTACAATAATATTTGATCAGTTATTACCAGTTGAATGCTATATTGACATAGATTATTAGTGTTACCATATCAAGGAATTATCTTTTCCAAATTTATTCATAACCTACCTTTACTTCTACCTCTCTCTCTCTCCTCTCTTCTCTCTCTCTCTCTACTCTCCTACTCACTCTCTCTCCTATAGTAAACTATAATAAAATCATAATATTATGGATACAGTAGAATTACTTAGGGTAGTTTATTTTATCAATTTTTTTTCTTCATTTATATTGTTATAATAATAATATTTTTATCATAACATTAATTCATCTTCACCCCCAATTATTAAAGGTAGCTCACAGAAATACTGACAGGGAACCAAGAAGGGCAGTAGGACAACGAATAAGATCGACCCCCCGTTTCACGCTCCCCCTACGGGTAAGGACGTAAGAGACACCGGATAACTCCCTGCCATATTTACTATGAGTTTGACACTACATAAATCTTCCCGCTTATTAAGTATACACAAATAGTAAAATATATTTTAACTTATTCCCTTACAAACTTCTAGTTATCTCATTAATTTATCACACTAAGGAATGGTAAACTTCAGATTAAGAGGATACCCCACGCCCAGAAATGGCAGTAATAGGGTCTTCCATAGGTACCTCGCGTGACCTGACGTAGGAACCTTCCGTTCCCTGTTCAACGTAGTGATCGAGCTACTAACATACAATGCGAAGCTATAATTTTTTATTTTTTTTAAATTATCCAGAACCTAATATATGAAAATATAAGGAATAAGTTTTATGATTCTTATTTTCGGTATTGTTAATAAAAAATGATTCTAAAATTTTGTCATCAATACCTATATAAATATATATATATAATATAATAATATAATATAAATATTAATTTATAATTTAATGACATGCTATTACTACTTAAAATTATTTAACAAAATTGCTTAATGAAATATAGCTTCAGTACATAAGTCTAAATAATCCTATAAAAAAGATATTATAATATAATAATATAATATAGTATAATAATAATATAATATATTAATAATATATATATATATTATATAATATAATATATAATACTATTAAATATTAAATATATTATATATAATAATAGTTATTTAATACTAATATATAATTATAATAAATATATATATACTATTAATACTATATATATATAATTATATAAAATATAGTACCATGCAAGAGGCTTAATAATAATAACCGTTCTAAAATATAAATAATGAGGAACAATGAATCAGTTCGGGTTGGGGAAATCATGTTAATTAGTATAATCTTAATATATAATCATTATTAAATGCCCCTAAAATTAGTAAAAATTCATCTAAAATAAGGCTAAAAATGCCCTCTGAAAAATTAATTTGTCGCATGTTTTAATCGCCTCTCAATCCCTAGTTCTATGAGGTAGCAAGGAAGTACTGATTGGCGTAATTAATTATATATAATATAATATTAAATTACTATGTTAAATTAGAATATTTATATAATAGTATTAAAATAATTAATACAATAATAATAAAACTTCTGAATCTAATATTAATTAATAAGACTATAATCATAGTAATGGATATAAATGCATGCTTCAAATATTAATTCCGTTTGATCACTATTGATCTGCGTATGCGATCCGTAAAGGAGTCATGTAGCCAATTGCTATTATCTAATCATAATTCTAATTTAAAATAATAATTTATAACTAATATATAATTATAATATAATAATTAATAATATATATTAAACTAATATATATATATATAATATAATAAGATATAATAAATCCGAATAAAATCTCACTATAATATTAATAAACTAACTATATAATATAATATTAAATTTAATTATATTATTATTTAATTATATTAATATTATTTATAATATTTAATTATTATATTATATCATTAAATAATATTTAAATTATAAATAATTATATTTAATTATTATTTTATTAATTAATTTATAATTAATAATTATTTATTTAATTATATTATAATTTAATAAACGATGCAATATAAGTAAAAACAAAATTATTATAATAATTGATTCAAATCACAAGCTCAGTTATTAAATTTCCCCTTTGTTTTTACTTAGTACGAAGACAATTTACTTAAACTACCATAGTTGAAGAATACGCTAATTAACCTATGGCAAATCTACTAACGTTGAGCTTCCTCCTGGTTTCCTACCCTCTCCTCTATTTCGTCTTCGGTTCCCTCTAAGAGTTCGAACAGTACAACTTCGTTGGGTATGATTATTTCATCACTCACATCTATTAAATCAAATACAACAGTAAATTCTTCAAAACGTCCATATTTTGAACTTCTTTCTTTTCTGGCTCAAGCAAATTAAAATGGATTCCATCCACACAGTGTAAATGGCACACAGGCAATTCCTTTCCCCTTATCGTATTATACTGAATTTTGAGGTCTTTTCCGTGGTAAACCCATATCGATATTTTATATTCCCTTGCACAAGCTTCTATAATTTCAGCGGTGACCATTGTCCCTACATTGTTCATTCTCCTTAGTTGTCGTCTTTGCTGTTTATTATCAATTAATCCATATTCCGCAATATTGCTTTGTACTCTATTCACAGCTTTTTCTCTAACGAACTTGTGGGTTTCTATACTCCCAAAGAGATGTAAGGCTATCGCCTGAAATAGCGAATTTCCCCCTCCAGGGATGTTTTGCACTCCAAATCCTAAAGGTATTATATCTTGTTCCATCTCTGGGGCTATGGCCTCCGTAGGTTCATTCATTCCGCACCTGGACAAAAAGTCACTTATACAATTAAATTTTCCAGGAATATACCGGATTTCGAAATCATATTCCGCCAAATCAGTCAAGGTTCTGGCTATTCTGCCATATTGTGTAGGTACGTTAAAGGTTGATGGTCTGACCATATTATGAATTTTCTGCACCTCAGAAATACTTTGAATGTCTTAACCCCCCATCTTAAGGTGGCTAACTCTTTCTCCAACGTACTGTAATTCAACTGAGCTCCGCTGAAACACATTGAGGCATAAGCTATTACTTTGGTGATTCCATCTTGCTGTTGTTTCAGGCAAGCGCCTGCACCCATTCCTGAGGCATCAACGTATAATTCTAGTGGCTCCATACTTTCGTAATCGGGGAATGACAATATTGGTGATTTAGTCATTGCCTCTTTTAGTTGATCAAAGCTATACTGGCACTCAGTTGTCCACTTTATACTTTTACCACATGTTAATCGAGAAAGCGGCTTCATGAGTTGCGCAGCGTTGGGAATGTGTCTTCTATAATAATTAAAGCTTCCAAGGAAACTTTGTAGTTGCTTAATGGTTTTTGGAACTGTTGCTTGGTGAATCGCCGTTATGTATTCTTTTAAAGGCAATAGTCCTTCTGCACTGACTTCTTGACCCAAAAATTTTATCGCTTTTCTAAAAATGCTGCATTTTTCGGGCTTAACTTTCAAGTTATATTCCCGTAACTTAGTCAATACGTTAGTCAAATTTTTTAGATGGTCTTCAAAATTGCGTCCCAACACCAATATATCATCCAAATAAGCAATCACTTGAGTCCAATCGAACCCCTTCAACATTAAATTAACCAACCTCTGGAATGTAGCTGGTGAGTTGCTGAGTCCAAAAGGTAATCTCACGAACTCCAAATGCTTAGTTGCAGTAGAAAAGGCAGTTAAAGGTCTTGATTCTTCATCCACTGGAACGTTATAATAACCCTTGGTCATGTCAAGTAAAGAAAAATACACTGATCCTTTCAGATTGTAGATGTAGTCAGCTGCAACTGGCAATGGAAAGCTATCCTTTACTGTTTTCTGGTTGAGGGCTCCATAATCGATACAAACCCGTACCTTTCCGTTCTTTTTAATGACTGGGACTAATGGACTACTCCACGGACTCTTCGATGGTTGTACTATCTTTTGTTCTTCTAATTCTGCCAATTCTTCATCAACCATAGCCTGAATCCTTGGGTTAAAGTGTCGAACTTTTTGTTTAATAGGTGTGTCATCTGTTAATTGTATATGATGAGCTACCTTGTCTGTATAACATACGTCATGTTCATCCTTACTGATAATGTCTTCAAATTGGTTTAAAACCTCATTAACCTTTTCTTTTTGTTCTATGGTCAAATCGATTTGATTTAACTGAAACCGTTCTTCTAGGGATATTTCCTGTTCAATAACGTGGTCGGTTTCGAATTCGTTTATATCTCTTATCTCTACCAGGTTATTTCCTCTCTCTATCAATTCTACAGCTTTAGTTATAACTGTCCCTGATTGTATATGAGCAGCTTCATCACCCAAATTAATACTCACTAACGTTCTTGGACCCTCATTAACAGTGTTTGAAACCAACAATCCTTTTTTATCTAAATCATAATCTTTTCTTTCAGTACCATATAAGTTTGGTTTTCTAATATCCTCTGGCCAAATCAATTCTACAGTACTAACATATCCAGGTTTAATTGTTACATTTTTCCCAAGTTTTAATTCTATGTTATCTAATGCTACACAATTCCGGCTCAAATTACAAAGGAACACTTCTTGATTTTGAAAATGACAGGTTAACTTATTTTCTCGTAAATCGATGTTTAAACAATGAGTCTTTATAAACCCTATACCTAATATAAGATCGTGTTTAGTTTTATTGCTAATAATGAACCGCTCGTCCCTTACCAAATAACCCCCCAAATAAAAAGAAAAATATACCACCACAGGCAGGAATTTTGGTGCGCGGCTTATGACCAAAGAGATGTTGGACCCTCTGCGCAGAACGAAACATACACTACGAAGCCATAAGCAACAGTGCTGGCATCGCAGAATATATGATACTTAAATCATGAGTCACTTACTCAAATGAAGATTCTTATAAAGAAACACTCCTCTCAGAGAGTTAAGGTCCTTGCTCAACTTCTCCCATGAATTTTTGATTCGGAAGCGATTATATCGTCCCACCCCATGTCCACTTCCCACGTTTTCTTCATAAGACGGCCTCGAACGGTGACGGGGAGGTAAAAGGCACAGGGGATCGAAAACTTTTTGAAAATCTCCCGACGAGGAGCTGTCTCTTGTAGACGACAATATTTTCAATGAAAAAGTCACTAAGGACTCAGCACTATCTTCGAAACGTTATATAAAATTACCCTAAAACTCTTTTTCATCCTTTGATGATTGCAACGTTTACCCTCCCTTCCTTGAATATTCTCCGTTTGAGATTCTGGACACATTTGAGTTCCAGAGCACAAGTGAAGCCCCTCACTCATACGTGAGTCGGCCTCTCCGAAAAATTCTTGAAAGTTACGTCTAACGGACGAATAAATAGTACAAAATATCAACGTAACAGATTTATTTGAAAGAAAGAGGAGGGCAGGAATCAGGAGGCGAGGGTATTTTTGGCACGCTGATGTGCTTATAAAAACAGCCCCTAGAACTAGGGGCTGAAAACAGACCAAACCCGAAGAAGCTTGTGGCGATAACGGTAAGAGGAGTAATCGCCATTCAGCCTCGTCAGAAAAAAACAACAGAAAAGCGATTTCTGTCTCTTCTAACCTTTATTTATTGGAGGGAAGCCTTTGAAATATCCGCTCAGACGCTGAATTTGTTTGGTTCTGAAGGACAGTAATATTTAAATTTAGGGAATCGAATGAAAGTCTAAACCCCTGAATACGATGCCTGATTAAAAAGTGAGGACTACACCCTTTATCTTTCAGGCTGCAGTTAAGACGGACGAATTTTTGGTCGTCACAATTTGAAAAGGGCCTTATTTTTATGTCTGTGGGGTATCCAGATGAATTTATATAATGCCCGTGCGGATGCCACCTCCACAGCCATCCACAAACCTTCTCTTCAGGTTTCCTTGAATATATTTCCCCAGTACGTTTTAAGCAAGCTTGACCATGTCATTTCTATTTGACTCGTTTGCTCGTTTGCAAGGCAGCAACGTGATGATTGAATGGGACCTGCTCAAGAATTGTCCTTGAAACCACGGTAAGTTCCACGTGTACCTTTCTTCTCGGAAACTCTTATCCCTTCGTGGAATCTTGAATGAATAATTTCGTCAAATGGAACCCGGGTCCCGCTCTCATTGATGACCCAGAAGACTCTAATTTTAGAGGTTCTCCAGGTCCCAAGTCCAATCAGAGCTCGTAATGGGTATGTCAAGAGTGGTCGAAAAGTACGAAGTACCGGTTCCACTACAAGATTTATTACATGTTACGGGACGTTCCTGACAGATCTTTGAATATTTAAAGGTATGGGAGCTCGGAATTCTGTCATGATTTTTGACAGCTTTCGGCGAAAAGAATTCTTCCCAAAATTTTCTCATTTGGGAAGTGGTCAAAAAGTGGTTACAGGCGCGAAGCACGTACCATGACAAGTGCTGCTAGGGCACTGCCCCGAATGCATTTTACGTATGGTTTTAAAATGCTTTAATAAATGAAGAGCATCGATGCCCAGCAGCACAGAATATTTGAAACCCTATCAACATTATTATTTTGATATGACTATCTGCCACTTTGAAACATTTTTGGTAATATTTTTTATATGCTGCCGTCAGGCCTTTTACATAAAACCGATATCCAATTCAGAATCAATATTTTACAGGTAGGCTAGAATATTAGTCCCAACAACAAGCATGCCCATTCTCTCAAATAAATAAAATTCCCCCGTCCCGTGATCCCAAAAAATGTTTTTTTAATGTGAGCTCTGATGACTAGAAGACTATTTTCCAGTTGCCTCCCAAATTCTTTTAGAGATGTACCTTATGAAAAATCAGTGGGACTGGGACTACCGAGAATCGCAGAAGCACGCGTTCGGGACATCTTTTATGTGCCACTTCTTGATTTAAGGGAAGAGAGTGGGGCAGAATATTTGACCCACGGATGAGGCTGTACCTGTATTTTTACAGATATGATTAGAAGAGCCACTGGCTTGACCATTTCCTCATTCGCGACTGATGTTGACCGGACCGACATAATCTTTCGAAAAGGCCACGGAACACGTTTCTGCTATGGGCAAAACAGTAGAGCCGTTATGTGGGATTTTTGTCCACATTTTCCGCCATGGGGTGGGACTAAGTCCATACCTCAGCAGGACATTTATTAGCGAAATGGTTGCTGCTTGAGCAGCTGAAGCACGATGCGGCAGCCTCTTTACAGCGATCCTCTCTGCTTTCAGGAGAAGAAATTATACTCTCACAAGAATCATCGAAATGATTTCTGTTGGCCAAAATTTACATTTCGGAAATAACTGATTTAGAAATGGATTGTTAAATCTGCCAACTCTTTTTGACTGGTTCTGTTTTCATGCTTCTGACGATTGAAGATTTCAACTATCCCTTTAGAGGAAGCGTTTAAAGCTGACGATTTTTAGCCGATTTATGCTCAAAAGGAGCACGGTTACGGTCCAAATCCTATTTAGGGCAGAATTTATTATTTTCCCTCCCTTCTCCATAGACTTTGATGTATTTTTACCGCTAATGCCTCCAAATTATATTAACGGAAGGATCATTCCAATCCTGTGTGATCTAATTTGAGCTCACGAAGAAAGCCAGTTGGAAGTTTGTCCACGATTATCTGACTCATGAGCTTACAGCCCGCCGAAGGCTCTTCAAAGAAATCGAGTCCAAAACTCCTTGAGCTCGATGAATTATGCTCATCACTTCGACAAGGATATCGAATATGTTCAGGATTTGTCTCTAGAAAAATAGCGCAGAACTCCGATTTTATGAAACAGAAGATCAATAATATATGATTCGTGCTAAGTAGAAGACCTTTTAATTATTTCGGAAAAGCGACTTCCAAATTGAAGTCGATATTAGTTAAATGCTCAATAATTTTAATGGCGGCTGCCTTGATAAAATGCACTTTAATACCTTGCAATTTTGCAGGCGCTAGAAAATATCTTTTCTGCCGCCCATAAAACATTTCTTGAAAGCGAGCAGAATAAAACGAGCGGATGGGACGGGCGAGAAGGAGATGGCGGCGTTGCCCCCTCACCTGAACTCTTGACACTTTATTGCACGGAATTTTTACTTCCTGTTTTGATGCATGAATATTTTTGATAATATTCTTCATCTCTTGTGATATTCCGTATTCAAGAGAGGCCTCTGAAGCTGCAAGGAGCGCAGACGGAGAAGAAGGATGGAGAACGAAACGCGATGTCATTACGCAGATTATTTCAGTGTGTTTCTGGTAATGATAAATGTACGCTTCACATTATTTCCTTCGTCCCAAAATATGACGAGTCATACTGAAGCAATGGAAGACTTTGCTGATACTTCTTCGATCAGCAGCAAAATCAAAGTTTTACTTCCTCCAATTTGAAATTTAATTTCCTTCAGTTTGAAGACGGAAAATTGTTGGTCTTCTTCCTGGCCTTTCAGGCCCAAGAAAGATCGAAAGAGATTTTTAAAAAGGGAGCGTGATTTTCCTTTTAATCACAGAGCTCTCAGTCTCTTAATAGGCAGACAGTCTTTGACTTAACCTCTTCGTGAGGTCGAACTCATTCTTCTGGAGAGAGGTGTTATCGTCCTTCCCTGCCCAAAATTCTTCACGACAACGGTCCTCCACTGCAGACACGATTCTGTCTGAGTGATTCATCTTCGAAAAGAGACATTTTTGTCCTTAAAAGAATGATTGAAAAATTTGCAAAAGCAAAAAAATACGCAAAAAAAAAAAGCGCAAAAAAAAATGCATTATTATGATGAGGCAAAACGCCAAGAGATATTTACCACACCTTAAGATTTAAGTTGATGCGGATAGCATATAAAATACCCAAAATAACCCAAAAAATATTTTCCGCAAGGTATAGAATAAACGGAAAATATATATATTTTTTTTATAACGCAAACATATTTAACGCCAAAATTTTAATATATTTGAAAGGAAGAGAAGTCTCGATTATTTGAAACATAAGAATTATATATATAGATATCTGGACAGTTAACTACAAAAAAAAATATACAAAATTATATAAACAAGGAACCGACTTCTCCACAAACGGCCAGCAGATATAATAGCGTAATATACTGACCTTTATGTATAACATATTATGGCATGTATACATTACATTGAAAATTCTTTAATTTATAGGTCTAATCTGCAGAATATTTTTGATTCGATGCAGATTATTTCAAAGCGCAAACGTCTGCAGAATATCTAATGTGTGTGCTTAAACAAAACTAATCAGTTTTTTTTTTTTTTTTTTTTTTTTTTCGAAAGAATGATTTTTTAATTAGAATAATTTTCTTTCCATTTATTTGAACTAGCAATAAATCTTGTTTACACACACACCAAAATGAAATGAAGTATACGAAAAATTTCCACGTAGGAAATTTATACTTTAAACGAGTATTTTACCGACTACGAAATACCTAAATTTTAAACTTTTAAACGCCAGTAGTTTAGTATGAACTACGAAATACTAAATTTAAACTTTAAACGCCAGTAGTTTACTGACTACGAAATACTAAATTTTAGCGAGAAAAACACTTTAGAGTTGAATACTTTTTTCTCATGATAATATAATTGTTAATTATATGATTTTACTTGAATAGCAGTGCTATTTAACGGCTTTCATTATAATTATTAGCAACAGTCAGAAGTTAAGAATCTTACGAAATTCTAAAAGCAAATTAATACTTGGCCCTGTGCACATAATAAATAGTTTAGATTTATGCTGCACTGCAATCAGAATGATTAAGAAGTATACTCTTGAAGCCTTCGAGGTTCGTTCACTAATAACTAAAATAAGTTAGTCATAAATTCAGTGGATCTAAGTACACTGCGTTATTTTTAAGTTTTATTGAGAAACCTTAGTAAATGATAATACAACATCTGACCTGTTAAAGCTTTCCAGAATGCTAAATTGAAATGCACATAAAAACGATCTTCGAAAAAAAGTGATATGGTGAATATAACATTAATCAGCCGAAGCTTAAACAGTGTAATTAGTTACCGGCTTGAAGCCTCTAACAACGCGCAAATCTTTTAAACAGAGAACTTATCAGTCAGAAAATTCACCCTAATGAAATCTCAAATATCCAAAAACCGCTCTCTACCTTTGCATTTGGCAACCCTCAGGTTTCCAGGAAAGCCCTTTAACCTGGTTGACCTATAATTTATTATAATATAGATACATTTATATACTAATATCATTATAATATATATATATATATATTACTATATATATATATATATATATATATATATATATATACCTATAGTATATTACTATATATATTAATATATATATATATATAACTATATGTATATATATATATAGTATTGTACTATATATGTTATATGCTAATATATATATAAATATATATAAGGTGAGCATATTATGTGTATATATATTATATATATACTATATATATATATATATTATATAGATATACTATATATATAGTATATATATACCTATCTTATACTATATTTATAAGTGGTGAAGAGGCCAATTCTGCAGTGGCAGGAGTGTTGGGAGTTATCTATTCTTCTTCTTCCTTCACTGGCAGGTCTTGTTGGTTTAGTAGAAGGCTTGTAGTTTTCTTTTCAGCTTGTTCCATTACTGCACAGGTAGTAATTGATGATTGTTCTTGATAGCTCCTTGTGTTAGTCTTCGTTTATACGTTGAGGGGCCTAAATATCTACAGGTACTCGAAATTTCACTTTTATCCGTTGAAGTTGCCTTATTCACCAAAAAGGGACTATATGGTTGCACTTTGATTGAGACTTCGTGGCTAATGAACCATCAGCACAAGTAGTTATAACCCTTTTATAGTTATCTCGTTAATGGTAAGGTGATAAAACAGCTTTATTTTTGGTAATTTTATTAAATTTACGTTCGGATTATGTTCAAACTAGTCTCTGACCTAGAGTTATGAGCAACAATATTTAAAAAAAATTTATTATACATAAACATCTCGCTGACTTGCAGCAGAGTTAAGTTTTGATTTCATAAACGAAACATTAACCTTTTTAAAAAAGCCAGCCACAGAAAAGAAAAAACAAAAAAATGCATTTAAAATATGTCTAAAAAATAAAATTATATACAATATAACAATAATTTTTATAAATAAAACATTCTAAGCAATTTTTATATCATAAAAACAACATATTATGCAAAAAAAATAGGAAATAAAAGTATAAAAAATGCATTTTTTGTTTTAAAACAAAATAGATATACGAGGGCGGACTGAGAAGTAACGCCTGTTGACGCGCTGCTAAGCAAAGGAAACAGGGATAAACATGCTCAGAGCTGCATTCGAAACATTGAAGGTTGTAGAATAAATTTGACACGCGAACGGTATAGTAAATTCGTTTAATTGTTGTGCAGTGATAGAAACATGGAAGCTAATAGTGATTCTTTGTTAAAGAAACGTGCAGTGACAATTTTTGCATGCCGAAGGTGTACAGAGTGTGGCTGAAATTCATCGTTGTTTGCTCGGTTTGTGAAACGGACACTATGGATGTTAGCAATTTTTGTCGATGGGTCCGTAAAGCAACTCGTTCCAATAAAGGTGAAATGTGTATTCTTGATGCTCCGAGTAGTGGTCGCCCCACTACAGTGACCACTGACCAACCTTATTCTCGTGTTGATGACATTATCCAGGAAAATCGACGAATTAGACACTCAGAAATTGCTTCCATGTATACAATTTCGAAAGAGCGTGTTCAAACAGTAATTGCAGACAGTAAATGACTAAACTCTATGGTTTTCCACTTGCATCATGACAGTGCTCGACCACATTGCAGTGCCCAGACGCTTCAGAAGCGTAAACGCTCAAACTTCGAGATTGTTAAACATCCACCCTACAGTCTTAATCTAGCCGTAATTTTTCTGAAAAAGGGGCCCCCAATAGTCTTCCTGTGATTTTTCCTTATTTCCAAAGTTGAAGGAGAGTCTCAAGGGAGTGAGATTTGGTTTTTTCCAAATGATTTCTAGAAGTGGGTTCAATGTTTGTCAAGTGATTTGATGTTCGAGGAGATTACAGTGAAAAATAATATTACCTCTTCATTGAATAAGCGTTTGACCTTCTTTCCGTCTTTGTTCCATAAACTTACCTGCAAAGTATGAGATTTTATAGCAGAATAGGAGTTACTTATCAGCCCGCCTTGCATTACGATATAAATGCTACCCCAGAATTCGTTTTCTTTAATTTAGTTAATTTTTCAAAAAATGTTTTTTATGCGTCACTTCTAAACATTTATTTTTGAACACATATATAAACCATATATAATAATAAGAGTAGTATATATATATATATATATATATATATATTATATATATATTGCATAATATATATTATTATATTAATATATATATATATATATATATATAATATATATATTATATATATATATTAATTATAATAATAATAATATATATATATATGTTATAATACTATTATTATATATATACTAATATATACTAATATATATATAATATATCCTATACGATATATATATATATATATATATAATATATATATCTATATATATTATATATATATTAATACTATATATATATATATAATATAGATAGTAGTATATATATATAAATATATATATATACATATATATTATCATATATATATATATAGTGTCAGCATCCCGAAAAGCTTCAAGCATGTAACTAGAAAGACTAATACAGCTACGTACGAAAGATAGGAGATGAGTTGTATTAATCAGGGAGACATTGTTACCGCGGAAATTAAAAAAAAAAATTTTAAAAAAACTAAGTTTTTAAAAAATTAAAAGATTGTTAAAAATTGTATAAAAAAATATTACAGTTTTTTTGACAAATGTCGAAGATACCGCGTTATCCGGACTGAGACGGAAAGGTTGCAAAGTTGGAATTTTTTTTTGTTTAAGACACGGACGAAAACCCACGAGTAAACAAGAACGCATGGATAGAGTCCGGGTTTTTCTCGGCTACCGGGGACGAACGGGGGGAACTTACGTCCCCCCTCTGTCGTCTCCGTGCGGCCTCGAACACCTAAAAAGGAATATAAAAAGAAACGAAGAAATATTTTCTCCAAAAGAGAATTATTTGAGCACGATGTGCCCTGCGCGAGCTACTGAAGGACTCAGCCACAAATCAGGGCTATGCACCTATTTCACGGTCTAATATATTACTAAATTTTAAGAAGTTATTAAAAAAAATACTAGAATAAAATAATTTTTTTTTTTTTTTAAGTTTTCCTCTTCATCCATTACTCCCTGAAATCAAAAATGTTATTTATTTCTCTGTCAGATGTTCTAGTTTTCTAGTACATGCACTGAACTCTCATCGGGACTGCTGGCCACTTATATATATATATATATTATATATATATATATATATATTATACTTTATATATATATATCATACTACTATATTATACTAATATAACTATATATATATATCGCACGGCGATCACTGCAGCTCCCAGTCTACCATGATTAATGGCTGGTTACCTTGTAGTGGTGCTGTGGCTTAATTTGACTGGACATGTGCCTGGAGACTGTGGAGAGAGCTCTGTAACCCAATTGGGGGGCTATAACACTGTCCGGGAATGAGACTAAATACCAGTCCAGAAAAAGGAAGCCGCGACAGCCTAGCAAGCGGCGGTGGATTGTTGTGGGCGCTCAAGACGCGCTGTGCTGGATGCCTCGGAACGCAGGAACGGATCTTTTAGTGGTATGACCAGGCGATGAAAAATGCGACTACGAACCGACTACACAAGGATAAATTCCGATATAGGAAACTATTAATGCTAGTACAATGGAGGAAAGAGTGAGGAAGGCTTGTGGGGTATGATGAGGAGAGGACACTGGATGTTCTTGGTGTCTGCAAGACGAGGATGAAGGGTGAGGGAGGAGGAGGAGAATAAATTGCATTTATTACCAACTGATATACAAAGGGAGAGATGAGGAGAAAAAGTATGGGGTGGCATTGTTCCTGACCCCGGATTTGGCAGATAGAGTAGAGGACATAGTTTTCAAAAATGAAAGAAATAATTGCAATAGCACTGAGGCTGAAAAGGAGACGTGTTGGCATAATACAGGTCTATGCACCACACCAAGGAAGACACAGGAAGAAAGGACTTTGGTTTTTTATGAACAGTTGCAAATGTGTATATAATGACGGCAATACATACTGAAGTGAAAATTGTTCCGTACGGGGACTTGAATGCGGCACATAGGAAGGGCAGGAATAGGATACCGAGAATAGCACAATGGGGGCGTTTGGAATAGGAGAAAGAAACGCAGAGGGGGAGAGGTTGTTGGATTGGATTTTGCGGTAAGCAATAAGTTGGCAGTGATGAATACATACATTTGCGCACATAGATGCATAATGCGACCTGGTACAGGTTGGAATAGTATATGTGAGGATTACACGGATAGTCGATGATCTGACCTTATAGCTATAACAACAGGAGTGGTAGAGACGTGGAAAAGTATACATCAGTGTCGGTGTTCGCGTGATTCAGGGACCCATCGTTGGTGGTGGGGATATGTAAAATCTCAAAACCCCGTACCAACGGAAGATTGTAACGAGAGAGGGGTAGCAGGTGGAGAGATTAAAGCGAGGATGAAGTGAAAAGGGTTTTTGTACGAAAGAGTCGCGTGATATTATACCAGAGAAGAAGAGAATGTTGTGAGATGCTAGAGGAGAGTGGGAGTAATGTTTAAGAAAGAAATGATAACATGTGCGAGAGATTACGCTGGGGGTAACAAGAACGCGGTTCCAGAAAAAGAAAAAGACTGCGTGGTGGACAGATGAAATTGCACGTGCAGTAAAGGAAAAAAATAAAAAGTTTAGATCGTGGATGAGAAAGAAGATCCCCTGAAGCAAGGGCGAAACATATTGTTGGATACTAGCAAATGAGGGCTGAGACCAGTAAAAAGGAGAGCGATGAATCAAGCGTGGGAAGAGGATCGGTGAAACAACCTGAGACAGATTATGGGTGGAACTAAGAAAATCTAATATTAGTAACATGGCAAAAAACCTACGAGGACAGAAGGCGACTGTTGCACACTCAGTAAAGGATAAGGCGAGGCTGAGCAGTGGAGCCCTGATGGAAGATCAGCGACAGGTGGGGAGAGTACTTTTTCAGAGTTATATAATTCAGGAGCAGGAGAAGAGAACCTTCCGCGAACTGCAGAGAGGAACAGCTCCGAATAAACGTGTATGAGGGTGCGATAACAATGGAAGAGTGGAAATAGGGAATATGAAAAATGGGAAGAGTTCAGGATGTGATGGGCTGCCGGTGGAGATATTGCGATGTGAGAGGTCATGCGATGGGATGTGAAGATGTTTAATGATGTCTGGGAGTGGAGACGAGTACCTCGAGTGGGGGCAGGCGATAGGTATGCCCGAGTGTTCCAAATAACAGCGGGGACAGGCGGCGACTGTTCCAATGTATAAGGGCATATCGTTGCCTGCCGCATGCCATGAAGTTATATAAAAGGATATTGGAGAAAAGGCTCAGGGACGGGAGTCGAAGACAAGATGAATGAAGCACAGTATGGATTCAGGCCGGACGAGGTACCGCGGATCTGATATTTTCTCTGAAGATGATGATAGAGAAGAGCTGGGAGGGGGATAAGGAAATGTATATGGCTTTTGTGGATTTAGAGAAGGCATTTGACAGTGTACCTAGGGTAAAGCTTTGGGAGACACTCGAGGATCGTTACTACCAGATAGAACCCAAGTTGATTAGAGTGAGAAGGAGACTTTACACAGTAAGTGAAAGTGCCGTCAGGACAGCTTATGGGATAGGACAGTGGTTTGCAGTGAAGACAGGTGTGTTAGACAGGGAGGAGTTTTGTCACCATTGTTGTTCATTCCTGTGTACTGGACAAGGTGTATGCGAGAGCATATTGTAGAGGAGGAGGAAGATGTTGTAACGGCATATGCGGACATAATTTGCTCTGGTTGCAGAGACCTTGGAGCATTACCAGAGAGTAACCCCTACTGCAGATGGTGAGGACGGTGCTGGCCGAGCGGACTGGGGATTAACGATGAATATGAGAAAGATCTGAAGTGCATTGAAGATAGCTAGGAGGAGAGAACTATAAACATAGAGACTCGTGGGGAAAGATAAACAGACATGCCGAGGAACTTTCTAAAGTAATTTGGGGAGTTGTACGCGTAAACAGAAGTGGATATGGATGGAGGGTGAAATAGACGGACAAGAATAATGGAACTACTCTAGAGGAGTTCGGTCAGTTTGTATCCTTGCTGAGAAAACAGACATAGTGAACGAGACAGGTGAAAAACTTTTTATACCACCCGAATTCTGACCGAACCCCCCGTACTTCTTGTTCGGTCCTCGCTCGTCCGTGGACACTTACCACAGCCCTCCACGACACAATGCGAGCTACACCAGGCGGTGGCCCGGCCCGGAGCCAACGCGGGTCGTGAGGTCGCACCTAGTGCGCGCCCGCGCTCGGCACCAGAAGAGAGCAGAGAAGACGCGAACTACTGAGATCAGAGAGCGAGTTGGAGCTCAAGGCCTAGGACTAGACGGATTGAATCCGCACCCGAGACAACAATCTGACGAAAATGCGCTCGACTGCGACACGACATCAGCAAGGACCCGGCATGAAGATACATACCCCAGCAGATTTCATAGCATGGCAGCCATGCATGATGAGAAGACCGCTGGGCACCGACCAAGGGAAAAGATGAAGGATGAAGTCGGCAGCGCGTGAGCGAGAAGGCGCCCCCTCCGCGGACGCCTGGATTCGGTGGAGGAACAACTCAGACTGTACGAAGAGAGGTTCGTTGTGTGGCCAAGCATTGCAACACCCACGCCGGAGCCGGGATGACCCTACACCCGCGCGCGAGGCGGGTTGGTTGAGAAAGGTAATATCATATATATATATAGATGATATTATATATATAATAGTATATTATATATACTATATTCCAACCTATATATATAATATATATATTATATATATATATATATATATCGAGAAATAGTTGATTTCGTGGAAATCAGATCGTTGATAAGAAAAGCGTATTGTACGAAAACCCAGTCATGACGAATATTTAGATACTAGGCAGTAATTGAGGGCTGTGACTGTCTTATCATTAAATATTCATGACTGGCGTTTTGGTAGCAGTATTCGCCTTTCCATAGTATAAATATATGTATATATATATATATATAATATTATATATATATATATATAAATATATTATATATATAATATATATATATATATATATATATATATATATTATATTCAGTCAGTGTACAGGACCCACCACGGCTCACAAAAAAGCGGCCACACTGGGCTGAATTAATCAACACTACTTACTCCCCAAACACCCTCCATATTTGATATTGTCTTATATATCATTATAATAATTATATGATTATATATATATTATATATATATATAATATTATATATATATTTATGACTATAATTATATATATAATTATATATATATATATATACTATAATACAGTCATATAATTAAAAGGTTCACCTCCATCTCAATCAGCCCTAATTTTAAGAAGGGAAACTTCCTCTTACAGGTATTTGCCAGGTGCTCTCTCTT
>JABUQX010004285.1:35000-47866 GCA_015478945.1 Trachelipus rathkii | reverse complement strand
AAGATTATGTCAAATATTGGTGTAATGTATTTCAGTGATATTCACAATTTTAATTAATTAGATAGCTTTCCTTGAATAAATAAAAAATGGCTCTTTAATTTTCAGGTTTGCCAAATTTTGATGAAAAGATGTTACAATGGTTATTTTTTAACTTTTTTTGATTTATTTGTAAAAATATATATATATATATAATATATATATAATTATATATATATATTATATATTATATAATAATAATATATATATATATATATATTTATATATATATACATAATTATAAAATATATATATTACTAATATATATATATATATATATAATAATGGTAAACATTACCTAACACACACGGAACAGGAGGTCGGAATAAAAAAAAAAAATTTCACACGGTTGAGGCGACCCCTACCAACATGGCATTAACGTAACGAAAATTAATTTTTTTTTTTTATTTACTGAGCAAAATTATCAGGAATAACCTAACCTAATTTCACCCCTAGAACAGGTAAAAAAATCACTTACCCCCATAGGAACATTATTTAGTATCATAGATAGCTACCTGTGATAATTGATAGTTTCTTATCAAGAACCTCCTTCCCGTCCGTGTGAGCGTTAAGAACTTTGTCCATATATATATATAATAAGTATATATATATATACGTATAATAATAAATATATAGTAATAATATTACTATAAGTATATATATATATATATATATATATATATATATATATAATATATTAATATATATCATATGATTACAAACCCTGAAAATTTAACCTTAGGAGTAAGAAAAAGGTAAAAATTTCTCCTTTTATTATTACTTCCAAAATCTAAGAATCATTCGTAAACATCATCTTATCTCTCGCATTTTTATTTAATACGCCTCCAAATTCCGCCCCCCCCTTGGGAAAGGTTCAATCATAATAATAGCTGTCTTTTGTAATGTTTGTAAAGCAAGTGTTTCTTATAAGAATAAGATTTATTATGGGGTTGATTTGGCACGAAAACCGTGTTCTTAAAATCGTGAAGATTTTATCTTACTGAGCGTAAGACAAGAATGCCAAAACGAAAATGTGGCTATTCTTCAACCCCCACAACGAACGTAGAATAAAGAGCTAAAATGTGTTTTTAGTAGCGGGTATTTTTATATTTTTATTGAGATATTCATTTAAAATGTATGTCAATAGCGCAAAAAAAAAATTCAAAGAATTTTTTATATACCATTAATTGTGAATTAAAATAATATAGTTTTAATACAATATTTACGTAAATGCGTAAATGTTAGTCACCTTAGCTACATAATTTTAAATAGTGGAGATGATGGCCTAATTGTTTCTTAATATCTAATATTTTTTAATTTCAAAATATGTGTTAGCGAAAACGTAAGAAATGTTAGAGTTCGCATTTGATTTTGTCAAACCGCAAAATTGTAAGAAATGCTGGTAATAGTACGGAAAAGAGTAATCCCTTATCATATATTTTTTTTGGCGGTATAATTATTTGGATATGTTTACCCGATATAAATTGGTATTGTATCGTATATTTGAATCAGTTATATTTTCTGAAAAAATTCTTTCTAAGTTTGAAAAAATAATTATCTAAAGTTCAGAAAAGTTAAGTTAAGTTTTTTAAGAAAAATGCTTTAGTGGCAGAAGCTTCTGCATAATTCCAGGAAAGCTTCCACTAAAGGAATTTTCTTCGGAAAAAACTTAACTAAGCTTTTCTGAACTTAGAAATATTTTTTGAAATCTTAGAAATTTTTCAGAAAATATGAACTGATTCAAATATAGGACTTTCCCATATAATCTATATAAATGTTTTTTGTTCAAAAACCTTAAAAAAACTTACCTGCTATAGCTATATATATATAAAATGTTTGTAAAAAAATGAAAATATTTTTAGATTTTAATATATATTAGCGTCGGGCGGGGTGACTCGAACCACCTTAGGCATAACTTGGTCTCCCGGACATGTGCATTATTTGGAATTTTTTTTTGTTGAAAATCAGGCCCTATAGTCGTGTCATAAGCACACAAAAAAGATAATAATGTAATTCTAATAATATAGTTTTATTAAAGTTTGAATAACGCTCAGTCACCCGACCTTGGAGGGGTGAAGCAGACCACGCATTTGAGGGGTGAATCGGACCATCTGTTTAAATTCCTCTTTTACGTATAATCAATTTTATATTTTAATTTTTACTTGATAATAATTATTTACTCATTATAAATTATACTTACCGCTACAATCGAATAATGATTAAATAAAAAATAAGAATAAAAATAAGGTGTTCCCATTCACCCCTCTCCGCTCAAAAATTTTTGACACTTTTTTTGAATTCGTTTTTTTTTTATTGAAAAATTCATTGGCATTTTATACATTCTGCACTTAAATAAGTAACTTTTTATTTTTATTTAAAATTTAAATTATACGTAAAAGACGAATGTCATAATAAACGAAAATATGAAGAAAAATGGTGGTCCGAGTCACACCTCCATCAATTTTTACGGCGGGTGAATCGGACCAAGTTAGGCCCGTGATTTGCACTAATACGTGGGGGTGATCAGAAAATTTAGTTGCATGTTTTAAAGCTAACATGCTCGAGTGTATCCACTGAAAAAATAATGAAAATCCATCCACAATTTTTCACTTTTATAACGAAGGTGAAAAAACTCACATTTTTCAAGAGTGAAATTCTATTGAAGAAATTTTGTACGCATAATTTCTAACATTTTTAAAAATAAATAAAAAACTTTCTAGAATTAAAATCAAATAAAACTTGTAGTACCTGAACCGCGTGGCTATTAAATGAGTGAAAATTTATTTTTTTTTATTATTTTTATTTATTTAAGTGGGACCGAATCACCCGTTCCTAAAGAGCTGTGTGGGCACCAGTCACCCCGCCCTATATCTTAACATAAGTACGAGCAATATCACTTAAAAAGGAAATACATAATTTATAAGAAAATGCACAGAACACTACTAAAACAAGTTAATAATAGAGAATAAATTGAAAACAAAATTGATTAAACCGAAAAGAAAATAACTATTTTGAGTCTCATCAAAGTCTGCAATGTGGATAGGTGGAAGTGGTACCATAGTTGGATTAAAGAGTGGTTGTGGAATAGAAAACCAGTGTGTACAACTAATGGGGCAATAATCCATCATGGGAAATACGTGAAGGTGGTCCCACAAGGGCAGGTTCAAGTGCTGGGGCCATATTTTCTCATATATATAAATTGATTTAGACCAGGGACCTTAAATGCAGTTTTCTTAAGTTTTGCTGGATATACCAAAGTGCCAACCTCAGTATGGAATAGTGAAGGATGATAAAGATTCAAAAAGATCTTGATAAACTTCTTTGGGTGGGCAGATATGGGCAAAATGAATTTTAATAGTAAAAAGTGTAAGTTTTTTCACCTAGGTTACTCAATAAAAGTTTAACTACGATATGAATGGGAATTGGCTTGAGTCTGTGGACCATGAAAAAAATTTAGGTGTGATTATAAGCAGTAATTGAAAGTAGCTAAATCAGTTTTTGGAAGCAAGGAATAAAAGCTAATAAGATTGCTGGATAATCTAAATCGCAGTGTTGTTTACAAGAGCAAGGAAAGTAATAAGTAAACTATATAATAACTACGTTAGGCCAATAATAGAGTATTGTTCACAAGTTTGGGCGCCTTATTTAAAAGAAAGACATAATGATGCTAGAGAGTTGCAACAGTAGAGCGAACAGGATGATTTCTGGGTTTCGAGGTAAAGAGCTATGAGGAAAGGCTGAATGAGTTAGGAATGTTTCTGTCGAAAGGCGATTTCTCAGAGGGGACATGATACAAGTGCTACAAAATTTTTACATCTACTTGATAATACACAGACCAATAAATTCTCTTCATAGTAGAGCACGGATGGGAGACGCACGGGCATGAACGAAGAAAATTAGAAGAAGCATGCCATCTGTGATATAAGAAAGCTACTTTAGCAATAGGTTGTTAAATTTTGGAAATGGTTTGCCACAAGGAGGTTGTTGGGTGTGACTCAATTGCAACATTTAAGAAAGTGTGGATAGGTGGATGGATGGGTCTAAGTAATTGAAGGTGGGTTAATTTGGTGTGAATAACCACCTCAATAAAGCTGAATCCTTGGATGTTGAAGGAGAGTGGCGTTGTCACGAATGAGAAAGTGCGTTTCTCCGGAGGCTGCTTAGGAGTCCTCAGTGGCTAGCAGCCATCCTGCCCCAGACCGCCACAGACTCCCAGTGGGACAATTGCTGCGAGCACACCTCCGCTCTCCGGTCCTGAAATGATGTGCGGGTCAGCTGTCAGGTGAGAGCTAGGTTTGCACACATTAAGGTCACTGAGAGGCTTGCTCGACCACTCTGTACTCTTGACTGGCGGTTAGGTCCGCACCTGCAGAAGCTTGAACGGTACAACAGGCGACACAGGATGGCCAAAAACAGAAGATAGCGCCAGCAGAAAAAAATTGATTTGATGGATTGTTCGAATCAGCATTTGATGGATGTTTCATTGGTTCCTTTTGGTGTTTCGTGTTGCCACACAAGTGGCACTGTGTCACTCCAGGGGGTCACCATTTAAGGGGTGTCATTTACCAGCAAAATTTCTACCTTCAATTGAGGGATATTAGATGGTGAAGAGAGTGAGCGTTGTCACGATGAAGTGCGTTTCTTTCCGCGAGCTGCCTTAGGAGTCCTCAGTGGGGACTAGCAGCCTCCTTGCCCAGACGCCACATGTATCACTAAGCTAGTGATATTTAGACGAGCAGAATTGGCGGGTTTTTAGTTATAGTAGCTTATTAATGTGGATAGGCTACTTGCATGTGTGACCATAACACTTAGTTATTAAGCATGGTGGATGTTTGGGATCATAATAATTTTTTTTGACTAAAGCCCAAATGGTGGATTTTAGTTACAGAATTGACAGGTGCTTTGGTGGATTTGCATGAGGAGCATGTTATGGTTAGTGGTTGACATGGGACAGTCTTTGATAGTGCCCAATGGGCTTCTTACTAAGTCCTTATATTTCTTATGTTCTTTCTAGAACTCCCATAGACTTTTCATTTTTGGATCCATCGAAGTTAGGTTCTTAACATTACGGGCCTATACCAAGAAAGATGATGGTTTTGTAGTACATACATAGGACCGACGGGCAGAATTTTGCCGGGCCGGGTAAATTAAAATGGCCTGACACCTGAAAGTCTTGTTAAAACTTCAGATGAAAATTAAAAATAATTTTCAATAATTAATAATTTTAAATTATAAAAAGAGAAATACATTTAATTAATTTCAATTAAAATAAATATTTTCGAAATAAATTTTTAGAAAATAATTGATTTCCTAGAAGAATAAGTCCCCTGTATTATATATATATATATAGTTATATATATATTTATAAATATATTAAATATATATAATATATATATATATATATATATATATATATATATAATAAATATATATGAACTATAATATAATATATATATTTATATATATATTATATATAATAGATATACTCCTTATATATATATATATATATATATATATATATATAATATATAATATATGATATAGTACGATATATTAGGAGGGTGCCGAACATTAGTGAAAAAGCCGAATTACCGAAGTATTAGCATAAAGTTTTCGGCGAATACCGACATATCTCGGCCGAATAATCACGTCGCTATTCGGCCGAATAGTAATTTCAAAGATCGGTCATCCATGAGGGAAAGAAAATAAAGAAAACTATTTTTTGGTACAACAAAAGAAAGGTGAAATTTTTCTTGAATGGACTTTTATAGTCATTCGGAGGTGCTGATTCCAAATATACTATTTTCGGAATTGCGTATCATATCCAGTTATTCAATGCAAATCGGATGAATCCGCTATCTTTGCATTTATTTCCCTAGAATGACAAAATTACATGTGCGCACTACGTAGGCTGTATAGACGTTACCTGCCGCATATATCTACAGTAGCAACAAGTTTACTGCGGTCGATATTCAGGAAGCATGTGGTAACTTTAGTACATCTACATGTATGAATGCCAATGACCTGGATGATGTTGTCATCCATCTGAAATACAGTGGGATGGTCCGTCATTGTTCAACCCAGGGGATAACGATCCTTGAATGAGAGTTGTACTTTCGAAGTTGTCTGAGATGTTCGGCACTTCCACACGACCCCCCCCCCCCGCCCCGTTGCATGAACAACAATCGACTACGATCGCCGCCCCACGCACAACGCCCCAGTACACCATCTTTACTCGTACACACAGAGAACAGCCAGAGCGCCGCCGCCACGCTCCTTCCCAATAGCATCCGTAACCCTTGTTGTTATTCGCAGCTGAACTGCACAGGGCCTCACTCACTCGCTCAAGTGCCGACTCCGCGAGCCCACGATGAAGCGTGCCGTGGCGACTGCATTACTTGAACCCACTGCCACCAGCCGCATTTTCAAACAAGGTTGTTACCCCCACCAACCAGCAAACAAAGGTATAACTGCTTCCGGTTCCAGTAGGATACTCGGTCACGGATGAGAGAGGAGTATGCAAAAATCAAGAGAGTTTGGAGAGGCTTACAATATCAGGCACATGGATGGTAAATATGCTCGACCTCAAAATAGTAAACATCTCTTGCGTCGTCAGACAGCAGGTTATCACCAAATCCCTCCCTTGGCTTCCTTGCTACTTGGACCGGGCGCAAAAGGGCGATCACTGAGACCCAAAAGGAAGAATGGCCACCCGAGGGAAACCCTTGGATGCCAGGTGGACGAGGAACAGTCGTACTCTGAACACTCTGATACAGCAGAAGAAGAAACATGCATTCCTTACCTCCACGATACAATAAAAACTTGGTTGATGAAACTAAATCTTCGCGTGAAGGCCCGGACCGATGATGGTGAATTGCTTCCGCATATAGATGCTCAACGTTTCCTGGTCTGAGTGACGAGAAGAAAAAAAACTGGATATTTTGATGGCCCACAAATACGGACACTCCTCCGTGAGGCTGCCTTGCTACAACAGTGACTGTGTTAGAGGCAAGAGGCGGGAATGCTGTTTTCAGATTCGTAGCACAGAATTTTACTGGGGAACAGGGAAAGCCAAAAGAACACGTAACTCGTACCAGGAACTTGCTAGGAGCAGTTTTCATTCTCATGGAGCTGAATGAGGATTAAAGTTGGCACTACTACATCTCAACCTAAAAGAATAAATTTCCGGAATACCTAGAGCGATGTTCAGTGATGAGGCAGGGTGAACGCTGTAAGGGGAAGGTGTTTCAAGCTCTTTGTGGTTTATTCAGGCAGGAACTTAATCAGGAACATGGAGGGAAAGTATTCTGACAAGTGCGTGCCCCCGAAGAGTTTGACTGACCACCTAACAAGTAATTCAAGACCAAATGGCCTTCCGTTGAAAGAAGTCTTGATGCAAGATCCGTGAGGATATAAGAAATTAACTCGAAGAACAGGCGAAGCTGTTTAATTTCCCCTCCGTCGGGCCACCGATTAGCGCCGCAGAGCCTAATTTTACGTCCAACGCGGGTAAGGACACAGGGACCTGCTCGGTGTACCCGTTCACAACATTCGGATATGTCGTGCCGAGGGAAAGACAGAGATAAGAAGAAAGATAGGCGATGTCACGTCGTGAACCATTAAACAAAACAAACAGGAAAGTGGAATAATAGTAAAGAAACGTCGGCAGTGAGTTGTAATTCCTTTGAAGATGTTAGAACAAAAGGAATGTAGAAGATATAAAGAGTATATAGTATATACTATATACACAGTATAAACATACATAAACAAATAAATAGGTAAATATATAATTAAAGTAAATAAAGAAGAAATGATAATGAAAGAAGAAAGAATACCTTCTTACTTTTATTTAACCAAAGTAAAGAAATTTCTAAATGATTTACCAAAAGCATAATTAAGTCTTTATATTTAAGTGCATTAGTAAACCAATAAAGGCCTTACTCGCTTTAATTGATTTTTTAGGAATCTGGAAGAATTCCATAGAAGTCCTCTCTATGACAACAAAATTAAACTAACCACCAACCACGACGGTGAATTGAAATGACCTTGCCTTAAAATTAAACTAATTCATTATAACCTTTCCCAAATAAATAGACCAAAGTAAAGAATGTTAATGGAATTGATAAACCCGCTTATCTTTGGTATCTTTGTAACTCGGCTTGCTGGTTCCACTATGACCGAAAATTCTCAGTTCTGACAAAAGTTAGCCCAGAGGGATTAGGATTTTCGAGACAAAATAAAACCCAAGACAAAGTTTGCCCAAAAAAACTGAGAAGTTCTACTCGAAACAATTTTTAAATAAGCGGAACCATTAAAATAAAAGCTAACATTAAATTTAAAGCGAACACCAAATAAACTGAGAACATAAAAATGGAACTATAAAATGAAAACTTGGCCCAAAACATAAAAACTGGTCCGAGGCATAAAATAAAACTGAACCATAAAGACATAAAACCTGGAAAAGAAAATACACTATATTAGGTATTTTCATCCATGAAATTAACTAAATTGTATATATTTAAACTATTAATTGAACTTGAAAACTATTAATTATAATCTAATAAAATACATGATTAAATGAACAGATTTGATGATTTCGCTATATGACAAAAGTTATGAAAACTAAATGACTATTTGACATTAATAATAATAAGTAATTACACTGAAGAAACCACCCTAGTAATTTACAAATTATCTGCGAGGGTTTTATGTATTTTTTGAATGGAGAAGATCTCCTACAAAAGAAGACATAAAACCGCTTTATAAACAAAAAAAAAGGAACCATTATATAATTCTTTAATTTCATATATTAACAACCATTAGTTAAGCATATATTATTCTAACAACTTCATCATCATACCTTACAAGTTCTGTTATAATTCCAATGATGGTAAGTAAACTCTGATAGAAGCTTTGATTCAATATTAACAAGAGTATATTCTGCAGGACAGCTTTTTATACATAAATACTTTTAAAGATTTCTAAAGATGCTGAAACATGTGAATAAACAAAAGTATAGAACTGCATAAATCAAATTAAAAAAAAAAAGATAACAAATCTTCATGCACACATAATGCCTAACGTAAAAGTAGGCATGCATTTGTGTGCATGTAATAAGCATAAAAATAAATTAAACCTTCAAATAAATGAAACCCATTTCTCTAATCATCTAATCATTATGACACTAATAAAGCAAAACCAATTTATCAATACTTTCATAACCTTGTAACATGATAAATTTGGGTTTTGTGGGGGGAAAAATGATCCCCCCTACACCGGACAGCATTGCGACCAATACCACTGATTGTTCGAACTGGCGATGAAGAACGCCGCACAATATTGGGAAGTCTCTCCAAAACCGATGAATTAATCGTCTACGAAGAGACAGTTACTATCGTAGGTAGTTTTACATTAACTAAACCCATTCCTTCTATTACATTCATTGTTGTCCCATATTACTCTATATTCATAGTTGTATTATATGTTTAACATATATCTATCAAAGACATGAATCATATCATTGCGATTTGTTTCTCTCCCTTCATATATCCAATTATATATATATATATTATATATAATACTTATAATATATATATATATATATATATATATATATATAATATAATATATATATATAATATATATATATAAATATACGGTATTATATATTATATTATATAATATATATAATATAATATATATATAATAATATATATATAATATAATATATAATATAATATATATATATATAGTATATATATATCCAAAGTTTAGCCCCTGTTGCAAAAAGGTAAAATATAAAATTTTACAAATCTGTGTACAACACAATAATCTCATCAAAATGCCGATGGTGATATTGCAATTTACCGATTTACCATTTTTGGAATCAGCGCACATCAATAATCAATTACGAAACCCTGTCCAAGAAATTTCATGTTTACCAGTGCTATATACAAAATCATAAAACCAAAAAGTATATAACTATTTGCATCATTTAGCCGCAACCCATTCAAATCATGAAAATTTTTTCACGAGCATGTGAAAAGGTTCGTAGTAAAGATGAATTAACTAAAACTTCATTTGAATTAAGCTCTAAGGCTCTTAAATGACAGAACATTAACAGTTCTCCACTTTTCAGGGGGATAACCTGATTTCTCGTGTGGCTTGCATTAATATTTCCTCCTGTCCTAAATATTCTGTTCCACTTATCGACGTGAGACGGTTGGAGGCTGAAAGCAGATTTTTTTGCTATATATATTTATTTGTTTGCATATACTTTTTACCAATATTTTTCTACCAATTGAAGGGAATATCATTTCTTCACTGGTCAAAGTAGGCAAATTATATATTTGTTTATTTGTTGATGTAATTCCGTATGTAGCTATTTACTTTTATGTACAATAACACATTTTCAGAAGAATGGGACTTTCTTTTTTTCACTCTTCACTGTTTGATTCATTAGATGATTTTGATGCCACAATTTGTTTAAAACAATCCATTAAGAAGTGAAAATGGAACTTCAGCTTTACTTTCCCCACTACGTAAATCACCGTCAGCAGCAGAAGTCATGTGCTTAATTTTCATGCATTTTCTTTCCATGAGTTCTACCGAACCATATTTTTTTAACAAAACATTATTTTCATCTCCAATCTTTCTCTCTCCGTTTCCTGTCGCAACATTTAATCAGAATCTACACACAAAATAGTATAACATGAGAAACTTAGAAGTCTGTTTTTTCTACATGAATTTCTTAAAGCGGAATTATATATTATTTTGATTGCTCACAAAAGCACATATCTGATTTTAATTGCTTTATATTAAAAAGGTAGATTTATTGCTAAAAGGGAAGGGATCACTTGGGCGACTGCTACTTCAAGTTAATGCTTGTTTAGTGATGTTGTCAAATGACTCAAGTAATGGGAATAATTTTGCCACTGAAATCAGTCAACATTTTCTGATTGCATTCAGCAGCGATGAATGCAGGAATTTTTGTTCAAACAATCTTTAAGCATATCATATTCTGTTCCAGCATTTGTAGAACGTCTTTTAAGTAGTTATGCTGTTTTGACATTCAGCTTGCATCTGAAAGTTTTAAGGCTTTGCAGCTTTGCCGGTTTGAGAATGGTGAAGATGAGAGGATATGCACTGCAAGTAAAGTAAAAATATCTTTAACAGGGACTTTGGAACATAATATGAATCGTGGAATGCATAGTGGCCAACATGTAATTAAAATATGACAATTGATAGCAGCACTTCCCTTATACCAAGCTACCATGTTTTGGTCCATTAATCCTGTATCACTAAATGAATTCATATTTTTAAAATATTGAAAAATGTCAAATGCCCTATAGGATCTGACAAATGACAAAGATCGCCATATTGGCTACAAAAATTGGCTATATTTTTATTTTTTGGAAATAAGTTTCTAAAATTTTCAAATCAATGAGAAAAAACTATATACAAACTATATACATGGATCTAACTTCATTCCCCAAACAACAAAATTAGCTGTCTGTCATCTCTGATATTCTCCGTGCTATTCGGTATATGCTCTCCCCCTTCTTCTAGCACAAAGAAGACTAAATAACACACGAATACTTTCAAAATCACTTTACTATCTGAAGTTTTCATCACAAAGCCATTTAACAAGCAAAAAAGAGGTACATTAGCACCTTTCCCCGAAAAATAGAAACACCTCCTTTTTACCAATTCCTCCATTACACCATTATATTTTGTTAAAACAATATTACCAAAAAATATACCCTCATTCCCATCAGATACATCACCTTAAAAACATTGCTCAAACCCCAAACAAAAAAAGAAAATCTCAACAAAAGCTGTATTATGTACATCCCCTTCAATACTTACAATAAAACATGATATAGGTGAAACCAAGATAGATTTGCAAAAGAAGAAAAAATAACAACAATTGCTTGCACAACGACAGCATAAATTCAGCTTTAACCAGTCATAAGGCGTAACACAGGCACTCTATCAATATCAAACATATAAAGATGATCAGAAATATCAATCACACGAACCATCGCAAAATCATTGGAATCCTTTTGCATTTATAATAGTAACAAATACAATAAGCATCCGTTACAAATTGTAGAATATATTTTATACCAAAAGAAAAATCTGAAAACATCAAAATACTTTAAACAACTACAAACACAAAAAAATAGCAGACCAACTGAAACACAATTGAACTGTGATGAAGAATCAAGAAGACATTAGTCTAGCCTAAGAGGCTCGCCTGTCGGGACGATAAATTAGCTGTTCTTTTTAAAATTTATTTGCATTAAAAAAAAGTCTTTAAGCAATGTTTTAAATTTGTGTACATTTAGTAAATTTTGAATAATTTGGGATAATGTGCAATATATATATTAATAATATAGATATATATATTATATATTAATATATATTATATATATATATATATATATATATATATATATATATATATATTATTATCATGTTAATTCAATTAAATAAATTAACATTTAATGAGAGATTTAAAAATATAATAATATATATATAATATATATATATATATATAAAATATATATATATATATATTATATATTTAATATATATTATATATATATATATATATTATATATATATTATATATATAATATATGATTCAATTAAAAAATAATTTTTGAAAAGAGATGTCAGAAAATATTTGGATTTTCTTGAAGAGTAATTTCTGAAATAAAGAAAATACGATTAATATTTACATTATATTTATTTCCTTTCCGAATTCGTTTTAATTTCAAATTGAATATTTTGTTTAAAAAACTCCCGAAAAATTATAATTTTGG
>JABUQX010004285.1:22500-27500 GCA_015478945.1 Trachelipus rathkii | reverse complement strand
TATAATATATATATAGTATATATTTCATTATATATATATTATAATGTAAATTTTTTTAGAATAATTCCAGCATAAAGTTTCTCAGGTTAATTTTGATTCCAGATATATACTTTTTTGTTTAATTTGTAGTTTACGCGCAATAGTTTTGGGTTCCGATTTAACACGGTGATTTTTAAATCTTGATGAATAAAGTATGTGACAGCATAACATTAATATTTTATTTTAATTTTTTTTTCTAAAGATAAAATATATTTTATATAAATTTTACTGAAAACGTGATATTGTCAATATTTTTAAACTTAACATTAAGGAGAATGCCTGTTATTTTCACATTTTTTGTTTGAATCTTCTGTAAAGAGAATTTATGGGAATTTTCTTCTGTAATATGAAACATTTAGACGCATTTCCTTTAAAAAAGAAGTACAGTACTAGAACTAACATGGAGAGTTTAGTAGGCATCCTTTCGTGAGTTAAGGTTAACTCATATAGAGAGTACATTTGTCAATATTTCGTGAGTGAAAATACACTCCTTTTTAAGAGTTTATTTATCAACTTTTCGTGAGTAAAATTTCACCCCATTTAAAGAGTTACAGGAACTCTCATAGAGAGTTTATTTGTCATCGTTTTATGAGTGGAAATTCACTCCTTTTTAAGAGTTACGATAACTCTAAAAAAAAGGCTGCATATATGGGCACTTTTTAAGAGTTTATTTAACTCCTTATGGAGTTCATTTCACTCTCTCGAATTTGCAGTGTATATAATTCACTATAATTCGTCCAATTGTTTGTTTTTTATTTGTTTTTGTTTTTTGCAGATATTATTTGTTATTTTTTTGTTTTTGCTGTTTGTTTTTTTTGTCACTTTTTAAAAAAAAACTCACAAAAATTAAGAATAAATAAATAAATAAAATAAAAAATACAGCTATGAGAAATGAACGATATTCCATGCAAGACCATGTTAGAAATAGCATTTTGTTGTCTGAATTACGGCGATAGGGTGGTGTCACTTGAATGGGTATATCTATGTAAAAGGAAAACAAAGAAACGTGTCTTATCCGAGGTTGTAAATGACGATCCTTAGTCCGAGAATCAAAATGTCCATCGTTATAACCACTGCGTCATTTTGAAGTCTCAAAGAAGCTACCTTCAAGTGGAACTGTAATGGGCATGAATTCCCGTCAACAATATAAGAGATGTAAGGTAAATAAGTCAACATAATATTAAGACAAAGATGCGTGTCATCTCAAGGATTAGAATTTACGTTTCTTTGTCCGAGAATTGAAGTGTCTATCATTAAAACCACAACACTATCCCGGTGACCCAAAAGGGTCATCTTCAAGTATAGTTTTCCATGAGCTTGGATTCCCACTTAATTGTTTTCTAGCACGTTGGAGTGTTTTGCTAGCACACTATAGAGTTCCTGGGTGGGTCTCCGTGGTTTTCGATTCGACCTGAAAAATATTAGTTAGTGGCAAACTTTGAATATACAAGTTTCAATACGAGACTGATATATCATTTAAACATCCTCAACATATACAATAAAATATTCTTTCTCGCAAACAACTAAAACTTTTAATTTTTCAACAAAAACAAATTTTTCCTAACGCATTGCTTTTCTAATTGTTTTGTAATAAAGCTACAATAATGATATGGATTTTTAGCTAGAATTATATTTTGGCTAATTGTCCATTTTGTGGAATTTGTACAAAAATTACATTGAACGTTTCTACGAAAATTATTTTGTACAAAATAAATTAGTTCAATCATTTTAAGTTAAGAGATCAATAAGAGGAATTTATTATATAAATGAAATGATTTATTTAGCTGTATTTTGAAATTGCTATCAATGTTAGATTATTTCTTCAAGGCTTTTTAATTATAGTAGAAACGAATTCAGAATAATGCTGAATGAGTATAGCATAATAATACTTAAAAGTTATATCAATTATGATTAATAAACTAAATAATATTATGTGAAAAAATACAACTATTTCGTATTAAAAATGTTGAGGCGAATGGATATTTGGTTTGCTAATTTGTGCTAATTCTGCATTTTTACTTTTTGAAAGGAAAAGAAAATTTAATTTTTTAAAAAAATTATATTTAGCTTTTTTCTAATGAGATAATTTATTTTTAAGTTCACACCTCTCGGGCATTGCTTTATTCTAGAAGGGGAAGTACTCTAGGTAATTTATGCCCAGGATACGGACAAAGGATCAAACCATGGCCCTGTGCCCTGCGACTCTGTCGCTCAACTGATTGCGCATTTAAAATAAAATTTTAATTATAAAATAAAATTTTAATTATAAAGATAAAATTTTAATTATAATATTCTCGTTTCACTTAGGAACCAATAATAGTATCGGTTCCCAATCTACTACCACTAGTATTACTACTGCTGCTGCTACTACTACAATAGCCACTAATACTATTATTATTATTATTATTATTATTATTATTATTATTATTATTATTATTATTTTTGCAAGACTTTTCTAAATTCCTAAAAACCTTCCTAACACTTTCATTAATTTTCTTCAGGACAATTCTTGAATAAAACAAAACAATTGCCTTCTGAAATGATCCAAGCTTTCGTCCGCTCACGGTGGACATTTTCAAGGATATGACTTTATTTTATGAACGAAGCAAAAATTAAACTTTAATTTTAGTTTTAGTTTTAGTTTAATTTTAATTTTAGTTTAATTTTTGCTTCGTTCATAAAATAAAGTCATATCCTTGAAAATGTCCACCGTGAGCGGACGAAAGCTTGGATCATTTCAAGAAGGCAATTGTTTTGTTTTATTCAACGAATGTCTAAAGAAAGTAAACAAATGGAGCTTCTTTGAAGTAACTTTAGAAAGCTCTTACAAACCTAACCTTTAAGACAAATGCCTTGATTATTATTTCTATTATTATTATTATTTTATTCATTATCTATTATATTATTATTATTATTATTATTTATTATTATTATTATTAATTATATTATTATTATTATTATATTATTATTATTTTATTATTATATTATTATTATTATTATTTTATTATTATTATATTATTTATTTTATTATTATTATTATTATTATTATTATTATTATTATTATTATTATTATTATTATTATTATTATTATTATTATTATTATTATTATTATTATTATTATTATTATTATTATATTATTACCCAAAGCTTACAGGGGGGGGGTTTCCCCATTTTATAAAATAGGTTTTTAAATTTTTTATTCCTACCATATTTTTACGTACTTCATTGCATCTTTATGATCTTTATTCGCTTCATTCACCAAACCTAGTTTGTTATACGCCTCTGATCTTACCACCAAGATATTTTTATTGTCGCCAACAAGATTGATAGAAGAAGTTAAACATTTAACGGCTTCTTCGAAGTTTAGTTTATTAAATTTTTCAATTTGATTTAAAAGGTTTAAGAAATTGTAGTCGAATTTTGGATTTGCAGATGGTGATTTTTTTGTTATTGCATCTGAGAAAGTAATGGGTTTGTCATTTCGTTTTATTGCATTTGGATCCGTGGTTTGAAACAAAGTATTTAGATACTTAAATGTTTTATATTTCACTTGCCGTACGAAAAGCCTGCTCAGGAGAGTTAGATATATACTCATGATATAAAATGACGCTTCTTCAACTCTGGAGATTATTCTTGAAGCACATGTGAACATACTTAAGCTTTTGCATAGAGAAACAGAAAGAAATATTTGAAAGAAGGCCAAAAAGAAAATAATTGCGACCATAGCTTTATAATTTCTTTCCATTTTCTGTACTTCATTTTGAATAATTCTTAAGTTTTGGTTGATAAAATGAAGAGCGTAGTTACTTTTCGTTGCTTGCCAGAAAAAGAAGGTTAATAAGCAAATTCCTCTAACAGTAATCAAAAGTGCACCGAAATCTGCGTCAAACCTACGGTACTTTACCGTATCATCTAATGTCGAAGCCAACGTAAGAGACAATAAAATTAACGTGTAAATGACAAACCATCCCAACCAAAGTTTCGAGATTTTGAGCTTCACATTTTTCTTGTTTTTCTCTCCAATGTTCCAATAATTTTTCCCAGAAAGTCGATAATATAAAGAAATTATTTTCATGAAAAATTTTATGAAATTCATATTGGATTAAAAATTCTATTTTCAATTTATATTTTAAATTCCGAATAAAAAGTGTGAGGAGTTAAGTACCGAAAATATAGTTTACAAGAAATTCAACGTTTTACACGCCATTGTTCAAAGTTAGGAACGAACATATTTTATCGTATAAGAATGAATGTAGAAAAAAATGTCAAAAACATTTTCAAAAATTAATAAGAGATGATGATAAATTAAAAATTATATTTTACTTTCGCATTTAAGTTTCCAAATCGAATATTGACGTATTATCATACAAACACCCTCATTCCTCCAATTAACGCAATTATTGCAACAACTCTTTTGTAATTAATCAATAACTTAAAAAAATAAATAAATTCCACAGGGCTGCAAAATTTAACTTTTGGAAAAATTGTCTTCACTTTTAGGTGTTCATTATATTAGATTTGCTGTCCTGATTTCAAATATGACCAGTTTTTCTCCATCACGTAAAGTTATTTTACAAAAGGGATATAAAGTTTTAAAAACGAACACAAAATTACAAAAACTTAATAAGTAAAATTTATTTCTCACGCTTATATAGGAATGCAGAGTAAAAAATGTTTTGCTAAAATAAGCAAAAGCACACAAATATAATTTAAAATCAGTTTAAGTCTTCATAATATCGATTCCTGTATCGTCGATGGATCTTTTGATAACTCTTCCGCTTGTGCTCGTCATGTAGATTGTCTCCCTTTAGCATCCAGGCAGTAATCGGCTATCATGCTGAAATCCCATCTTCCCTGATATCGTCTTCCCATTTTCTTTATATCTTGGTTAATCGTTTGCCCTGTTTTTCACTCACAGCTCCTAGATTGTTCGGGATGTAATCCAGATGAGAGTGTAAAAA
>JABUQX010004285.1:10000-17500 GCA_015478945.1 Trachelipus rathkii | reverse complement strand
TTTAAAAGTATTCTTATTAGCTTTTACATTTTGTTTTTAAATTTAAAGTCTTCAGGCCTCACGCGGAAATGCTCTACATTTCTAGGAGGGGACAGTATTCCTAGGTTATTTTCTCTACCCTACGGATTCGGGCAAGACGATCGCAACTCAGGCCCGGTAATAAGATAAAATTTTTAACTTATTATTATTATTATTATTCATTATTATTCATTATTAATCCTATTATTCAATCTATTATTATTCATTATTATTATTATTATTATTATTATTTATTATTATTATTAATCCACTTGAATTATAAATTTACCTAACTGAACAACCGGGTCACATAGTCCTAGTCCTTACATCATTTTGCAAACGACCATTCCCCTGTACGAAATATAGAAGAAACGGATGGAACGAAACCACATACCATCGGGACCCGCCACCAAAGCTCTAAGATCCATGTTTAAACTGCAAAACTAAACATCTTTTGAATCGTGTAAAACGTCGGATAAAAAGAAGTAAAAGCATCCTGACCAAAGTGCGCGTACGTTTCTGTTTGCAATTTCCATTTTACTTTCTTACGTTTAGAATTTATGTCATTCTTATTTAAAAAGCTTTAAGAAATTGTAACGTCGAATTTGGGATTTGAGATGGTGAACTTTTTCTGTTACTATATCTGACGAAAGCTAATGGGTTTTGTCATTTCGTTTCATTGGCATTTGGATCCGTGGATTTGGAGCATAGATTGTAAGTTTTACGATACTTAAATGTTTTTATATCTTCACTTGCCTGACGATAAGCCTATTTAGGAGAAGTTAACGTTATCACTCATTGGGGTGAATATATGTTATTGGACAGTACTGGCGCTTCTTAACTCTAAGATTATTCTGAAGCCTGCGCGCACATAACTTTGAAGGCTTTTGCATATAGTCAGAAAGAAAATATTTGAATAGAAAGCCAATTAAATCTAATTGTGGACCATAATTTATAAATCTTTTCCATTTTCCTGTAGTTCAATTTGATAATTCTTCGTGTTTTGTTTAATAAAATTAAGAGGCGGTAGTTGCTTCTCATTACTTGCAAGAAATAGAAGAGAATAGAACAAAATTACTCTAATAGTAATCATAAGTGCACTGAAATCTGTGTCAAATCTACGGTATTGTACCGTAAACATTTAACTGTCGAACACCAATGGTAAAGACAACAAATAAACCATCAACCGTGTAAAAATGAGCAAAAACCATCCCAAAACCAAACAATTTCGAGATTTTGAAGCTTCCACACTTTTCTTATTCTTTCTCCCTCCAATCGTTCCAATAATTTTTCCCCCGAACGCTCGATAATACAAAAAGAATTATCTTTATGAAAAAATTTTAAAAATTCATAATTGGGCAAAACAACAACTTTCAACCTTCATCTCTCTTCAACTTCCGAATAAGAAGAGTGACACAGTTTATGTAACCCGAACATATATTTACACAGAAATCTTAACGCTTTCACAGCGCATGCATTCGATACAAAGCAATAAGAACTTCGACTTCCAAAGCTATCGGTCAAAGAATCAAACTTGCAACATACTTTCTATCGTACAGGAATGAATGTGCAAAAATGCTCAATAACTGTAAACTAATCCCTAACAAAGAGGTAATAAAAAACTTTAAAAATATTTTTGCTTTCTCATTGAAGTTTAGAATCGAATTGACGTATTATCATCACAAGCACCTCACATTCTCCATTATCGCAATCTGTTCGACCGCATCCTTTGCTAAATAACTCCAATCAATTAAAAGAAAATTTCTTTGCTCCTGCATATTAAAAGTTATCTTTCGATTAATTAAATATTACACATCATCTCGTCATATATACTATATACCCTATATCTATATATCATACCTACCTACTACACCTATATTACCTATACTATACCCCCCCCCTACTATACTACTCACTATACTACTACACTATACCCCTACTACTACCTATACTACCTCATACCCCTACTACTACTACCTATATAATTTCAACACATCAATAACTTCCTACTTAATACCTACTACCTCACCTCATACTATCCCTACTATATCATATATATATATTACTTATAGTATATCAGAGGTGGGCACCCGCCACTTTTTTTTTAGTCCGCTAGCGCAACTCCGCACCTTGAGAAAACGTACTCCGCTACGCGCTTCCTCCGCACCTATTAAGAGCTCAAACTCCGCCATCGCAAGTCCGCACCTCCGCACGTCTAATAATGTGCGACTTCACAAAAGGTTTTCATATCTAAATACTAAACTAGTAATCATATATCTTACAAAACAATTATTTGTAATCATTCAGTATGAAAATTGAATGAGCTATTTACAAAATCTCAGATCTTTCCTCTTCTCCTCAACATTTCCTTCTTACAAAGACAAGAAATCCATATTCACGCTTTCAAAAAGATACTAGCTGCTCAACCAATTAAAAAGCAAGTTAAGCGCTGACCTCTCTTGCCTCAAAATATCCCCCACAATACTCAAATACTTCACCCTCTACACCAGCAACAGAACTAAGGAAAGGTGTATCAATATTCTTATCGAAACAATTTCAACAAATTCTTGCCACTGCTGAAAAGGGAAACTATGTCCTTGGGGAGGCAGTGCTGGTGTTAGTTCCGCTTCCCACACGCATTCGCTAAATTTCAAGGTTCCTCACCGAAATCCATTCTGCCTCCTTCCCTCGAACTCACTTTTCCGACACACCCTGTCCACCCCATCAAGACAGGCGGTTTCTTTTTCCTTCACTTTCTCTTCTTTTCTTCCCGCGCTCCCACACGACTCTCTAAGGCACGAACTCACTCGACAAGCTCGAGCCTTGCCAGACGTCGCCGAATGCTAATCACCCTCACGTATCCAGCTAGGTACTATATATATACCCTACCTACCTAACTACTACCTCCTACTCACTACTATCACCTACTACCCTATATACCTACCCTACCTATACTCCCTCACTACTACTCTATAATACCTCATACTACATCATACCCCTACCTATATCCACTCACTCCCCACTCACCTTATCTACTACCCCCCTACTTACCTTCATCACCTACCCCTACTACTCTTTCGGGTTTTTACACAAAGAATTGGATTAAGATATTGCTAGTTCTTATAGTAATAATATAATCTAATTAAAGATATAGACTGAGGGTAATAGCCATTCAGTCTAAAAAAATCAATATTAAAATCTATTTATTCTAAACTGGACATTAAAGAGGTCTGAGATTCAGGTTTTGGCAAGTTTAATTATTAAAAAACATATAAGTCTTAAGACTAAAAGTATAATTAGTTATATAAATTATAAATAAAAATTATAATTTTTTTATTATAACAATAAAAATTCTTAATAAGTAACTATACTTTTCATTTTTCAAAAAAAGGTGCGGAACCAAAGAGCGGAAACTTTTTTTGATCCGCACGTTGTGGTAGTGCAGATATATGTTGAATACCTACACCACCAAGATATCCAAACTTTCTTCTGGTAGTCTTTCCGCTCGAGCGAGACTAGCGGACTAACAGAGCGGAAGTTGCCCACCTCTGATATATATATACTATACTATATATATATTATATATATATATATATATATATATATATATAATATATACTATCCATATTATAATATAGTTATATATATATATATATATTATATATAATATATATTATATATATATATTGCCCCTTCTCTCCCAAGACTGGGGGACTGCGTACATGCACTAGAAACAGAAAAAGTAGTAGAAGAATATGAACCCAGTCGAAAAGAAAGCCAGCCTTACCACCCCTTTTATACTCCTTTAGTGAAACTCGTAGCAGTCGGCAAAAAATCCACGCCTAGAGGTTCATGGACCATGACGGCCCTCAACTATGGCAATCTCGTCAAATGTAGGGTTCATCCTTTTGGCCAGGTGGACCACAACCATACCCCCTCACAAAGCCCCGTCAGTTACTCCTATTATGCACCTTTCTCTCGCCCTCTGCCAAATTCACATTTCTCTCCTCCAGGCATTCCTTTACTGACTCAATCCCACTTTTCCTTTGGTCTCCCCACTGATCGTCGTTCACAACACACTCACACTATATATCCCGCTTAACCATCCGACTATCATCTTACTTTCCATATATCAAAAACCATCTCAATGTACTTTCATTTATTCTCGCTCATTTACTCCCTTCTTTCACAACACACAACTCCCTAATGCGTTCATTCCTCAAATATTTTTCAATTCTTCTCAGCCTTAACAGTCCCTAAGCATATGTCCACCTGCCACATTGTACTTTAGATATATACCTCTTATTCCAGACCATAGCTTCACTACTATACATTAATAAAAGTAACAACATACCCTCATGTAAGACCCTAGCGCACTCAAAACCTAGTTCTTTTACATCAACAAAGGATTTAATTGCTCCAGCCACCTTCCTACCATTCACAACTTTGCTAATACACTCTGCATCATCCGTTCCCGTTTCATCCAACATATATCCTAAATATTTAAACTCAAACACTTGTTCCTGTTGTTCACCATTCAACATAACTTCACATTGAGGGCTGTCCTCAACTCACAACCCTACCCTTAGTCTTATCTACGTTTACTTTCAAACCCTTCTTTTTACACACCCTGCCAAATCCCTCTACCAATCCTCTCAAACTCTCTTCAGATTCGCCACACAAACCAAATCATCCTCATATAATAGGTAAAAAGCCCTTCACTCTCTCACATTCTCTATCTTTCTAACACCTTCTCCTGCCAACCCCACCTCAAATTCTTTCATAAACCCCATTCATATACACGTACCACACAATTTCAATGTCCGGGTTCGTTGCGATGCAACTCACAATTTCAATTCGATTATTGAAATATGCGGGTGCGGTGCTGTGCACATTGAAATATAAAGGTACGGTGTTATGAGGTGGGTAAAATTCCGGTGCTCGACCAACCCTAATATATATATATGTATATATATATAATATATATATATATAATATATATAATATATTATATATATTATTATATATATATAATATATATATATATATAATATATATATATATATATATATATATCGAACCTAACCCTTAAAGCGGAGGTTCATTACTACTATAGTCTGGGTAAATCATGTAATATTATTTCATAACTATGAGTGGATTTGGTTGGGGTGCACAATATCAAATCTCTATGGATTCTCAAGTCAACTGTGGCAACATGGGTTCAAAACTCGTGGCATTCAGACTATATGTATAAAACAATCATATAAAATGAGAAATTTGTGTGTTGGAAAAGATGTTCGGTTGTATATGCTAACCATGTTTGTAATAATGTGTGAATATTGAGATTAGTCCAATAAAAATAATAATAATGCATTTTGTCGTTATTTGCGTAAACTGTAAAGTGATTACAGAAAATCTACTACGAACGGTAATATTTAGTGTCCGTCCCGGTGGCTGAGTTTGGGGGTTCGGATGTATTTAAAAAGCTTAAACCTCACGAAAATTGTCCAACTCTAAGGTTTGAGCTCGCTAGGATGTTGCTTTCTGGGATTCTGGGACTGGGATCACGATTCGAACCCAGGGTTCCTTACCCCTCGAAACAATTGCTTTGATATTTGAGCAAAGTAAGGAATAAAACGGTATTCACTGAGCAAAATCGGAACTCCTATAGAGCGCCAGATAACGCTATAGGCGTATTACGTTACGTACTTTCAAATCTTTGGACTCCTTCAAAGATAAAGAAGATTTACATATTTACATGCAAAGTTAAATTTTGACTTTAACAGAATATTGTATAGCGAATACAAATTTTTTTTACCAATACTAACTTGTTGTGATATTGGATAAACGGTAATAAATTATTTCCGTCACCAATGTATTCATTAATTACAAAAAGATAAATTATTAGTAAAAAACCATTAGATGGCATACACATATGGCAAAGGCTATCTCCATGAACAAGGGTTACGTTTAACTAAAAAATGATATAACAACTAAACCCTAATAATAACAATAGCAAGTATCATTATCAGGCCAACATCACAAGCAACCGGCTGACTCTGTTTCCCTGTCTAAATTGACTATGTTCCGGTAGACACACATCCGAACGAACACCGATTCAAAATATAGAAAAACCAAGTATCATTATATATATTATATATATATATATATAGTATAGTATATTATATATATTTATATATATATATATATTATATATATATATATATATATAGTATATATATATAGTAAAAAGGGGTTAATGGAACATTTCAAAACCTTACCATTTTTTGAACGACATCTCCTGATGAATATAAAAGGAAAATGGAGAGACAGCTCAGAGCGACCCGCACAAAACCATTATAATAAGTAAAACTAAGAACTTACTGAATTATTTAAAACTTGGGATTCTAAAAGCTAACCTAAGTTTAAAAGAGGTTTATAAAGTTATTACAATTAATCAAATTTATTGAAATTTTATCAGAACCATTGCGTTTATTACGTTAAGAAGCTGTAGTCGAATTTGGGATTTGCAGATTGTGATTTTTTTGTTCTTATGTCCGAGAAAGAAATGGGCTTGTCATATCGTTTTACTGCATTTGGATCCGTGTTTTGCAATAAAGTATTTAGATACTTAAATATTTTATATTTCACTTGCCTTACGGTAAACCTGTTTAGGAGAGTTAAATTTATACTCATGATATAAAATGAAGCTTCTTCAACTCTAAAGATTATTCTTGAAGCGCATACGAAAATAAATGAGCTTTTGCAATTTGTAATGGGGAGAAAAATCATTTGAAAGATGACCAAAGGGAAAATAATAGCGACCATAACTTTGATTCATTTCCATTTTCTGTATTTCATTGTGAATAATTCTGCTGTTTTTGTTGATAAAATGAAATGCATAATTGCTTCTCAATACTTGCCAGAAATAAAAGGTTAATAAGCAAATTCCTCTAACAGTAATCAAAAGTGCACCGAAATCTGTGTCAAATCTACGGTACTGTACCGTATCATCTAATGTTGAAGTCAATGTAAGACACAATAAAATTAACGTGTAAATGACAAACCATCCCAACCAAAGTTTGGAGATTTTGAGCTTCACATATTTCTTATTTTTCTCCCCAATGTTCCAAATATTTTTTCCCGAAGCTCGATAATATAAAAAAATTAACTTTATAAAAAATTTTATGAAATTCATATTGCATTTAAAAAAATAATAATAATGAAAAAATCTGCTTATATTTTGGAATTCAGAATGAAAAGAATCACGAATGAGGAACCGAAAAATAGAAAATTGGACAAACATTAAATTCTAAAGAATTACGTCATTGAACTTATTTTATCGTACAGGAATGAATTGTAGAGAAAATGTCAATAACTGTATATCAAAAGAGATGATAATTTTTCTTAAAAAACGTTTGCATTTTCATTTGTTACGAAATCTTCTTGATGTATTGATCATATAAACTGTCCTCATCCTTC
>JABUQX010004284.1:10000-41282 GCA_015478945.1 Trachelipus rathkii | reverse complement strand
CATTGAATGGTATTTCCTACCATCACTATTTTGTAAGTTTTTTTTCTTCCTAGGTTTTCTAGACATTGGCGCACTTACCCAACTTCAATATGAATTCTCATTCACATAAAGTGTGATGGATCCGAAAATTTTGACGTAAGTATGTAAAATAACGAAGGCAATGGGATGAGTAGCAGAAGTAAAGGATACTGGATCTCTGTAGCAGCCACAATTCCATACGCATGAAGGAACCAATGGCCAAATAATATCACAAGACTTCTTCCATTCTTCAATGTTCCCATTAATAAGCTCTTCATACTCTTAAATTTAGAAAAATATAAGTTAATACTTTCATGCGAATTAAATGAAACTATATAAGAAGAGAAAATATTTAATACCTGATCCAATTGATAAGCAAAATAAGCAGCATTTGATATTATTGATGAGACTATCACGATGTACGGAAAAGAATAATCTGTAATGAAAAAAAATAAATATTATCTTCCTTAAGTCGAACATTAATTAAATAATAATAATAAAAAAAAAATACTCACAAACTAAGCCTCCAAGAACTGCATGACTCAAAATTAAAACGGGGAAAAAATACATTGCGGAATAGATGGACATCTTCCCCCTTCCTGGTAGTAGTTTTGATGATAACCAGGATCTTACGAGAAGCATTATTACGAGACAAAGAGTATAAAATACGAAGATTATGGAGTATCTGCAAAGAAAATTTACATAGTTAAAATATAATCGACTGAATATATTAATAAATTTTCTGACAATTGTAAATTGAAAAGTCTCAAGATTTATCATTGTCAGAGATGGACAATATTTAAACTAGAGATGTACCTATACCAGAAAAGATACCGATACTCTATTTTTGTATGTTTGAAAAGAAAGACCATTCAAAAATTTGGAATGAATCCAGACTAATTTTTGAAAATTAAATTAATTATATTATAATTATTAATATACACCCTTAGTACTTTATATTACTGTACTAATTAGGCCTATCCTGCTTATATCCATTATACTTTATGATAGCTATACTTATATGAGTATAACTTTAGTGTAGCTTATAGCTTGCTAGTATTTGTTTATTTATATTTAATTTAATTTGTATTATATATTGTATAATAATATATTATATTGTTTCATTTTCTATATTATTATATAAAATTAGAGTTGCATCCTGCGTAAAAGTCAAGGCATTAGTGACATCAGAAGAACTAATAACACATAAATGTTAAGCTACACGTAAAATACACATATTTTATTTAATCAGGTAAAGAAATCTTTATGTCGGAAAAAAATTAAAAAAAAATTAAAAAAAATAACTTAACCTTTTTAAAAATTTAAAAATTGCCTAAATAAATGTTGAAATATTAGTTTATTTGAGCAATTATCTGAAGAATGCCCTAGCGTTTACTTCTGACTTATTAGCTTATCCTATGTGTTATTACATATAGAGGACTGAGAAAGGTGCCAAATGTTGAATTTATTTTATGAAACGGACTTGAAATACCCAACGGGTAAACAAGTAACAGATGGAGTATATAGGTCGGGGTTTCTCGACTATACTTAATAACGGTAGTGAGGACTGACGGTGGGACTTCGTCCCCGCTCTAGTCCCTCGCTCAGCTCGAACGACACCCTAAAAGATGATAAAAAGAAAAAATAATATTTCTCCAATTATATTACGGTATTTGGAAACTTTTGCTCTCGAGACTAACTGCAGGTTGTCAAAAGGTTCAATCAGAAGCGTGCACTATTTCAATGTCTAAGATAGTAGTAAATTATTTAAGAAGTTATAAATAAAGTTATAGAATAATAATTTTTTTTTTTTTTTTAAGTTTATCATATGGAATTACTTCCTGAAATCAAAAAATGTTTTATTTATTTTCAACTGTAGATGTTTATAGTTTTTCCTAGTTTAACATGCCAAAGGTTATTTTCCCCTAAGTAGATGTTATATTGTTTTCCGATAATATGACATATTCTACTATAATTTATATATATAATATATATATTAATTATATATATACTATATTTATTAAATATATATATATATTATATATTATTATATTATATATTATTAATATATATATATATAATATAATATATATATAGTAAAGTTAGCTTTAACGGCCCTCACACACGGAACGGGAGTTCGGATCAAAAAAAATTTTTTCATCAGGTAGGCCTCTTAATGATACATAATAGACGTTTTAGGGTCGAAATGGAAAAAAATCATATCGGTAAAACTTACAATAGCTACAGTGAAAAGGAATACATTTTAGGAATCCTGGTAATATTTTAGTTAGGAAAATGGAAAAAAAAAAAAAAAAAATATTGTTTTTAATAATTATAGTAATATTGAAGGAGAAAGCCTATTTAAGAACTTTTATACGTTACTCGTTAAAAATAAATAGAACTTTCTAGTTATAGTTTTGTTTTGTTTTTTTTAAAATTAAAGAATAACCCCAAGCCAAGAGTAAACCGCACCGATGGAAGGAGGTCGGGGTCTCTCGGTCTTCCGGGAACTACGGGGTAGGACTATTTCCCCTCCCTCCGGGGAAGGGTCCCCGGAACCCCCGCTCTTTGGTATTTGGGTGTCGCGGGGGTTCCTTCCGCCCTCCCCTACCGGGGTTATTAGGAAAACGTCCCCGCCCTGTGTTCCCCGTCGGCTTCGAGCCCCCTACACTTGCCGTGTAATCTTTTACAAATAATATATATAAGGAACCCTAGAATACAGGTAAAAAAAAAAAAAAAAAAAAAATTCAAATTTTCGACCCTAGAACATCTAATTATGTATCCATAGATGCTCCCTGTGAAAAATTTTTTTTTGATCCGAGCTCCCGTTCCGTTGGGCGTTAAGTAACTTTGTCCATATATATATATATATATATATATATATATAATAAATATATATATAGACGGATTTTTCTGCTATATATATATATATATATATATATATATTATAGTAATATATATTATAACTATATAATATATTTATAATTATTTAGTTTAGACTTTCGATGTTGGGTACGACCAATGTTATATTATTTTACTCATCATTTATGTTTACTGTACAATACAGTTTAATCTGAAAATTCGGTGGCGACACGTTCATAATTATTTCATTATACTAACTTAGCTTAAAGAATAAATCTGTAATACAAAGAAACAAGAATAAAATTGTTGATTTTAACTTTTTAATTGAATCGCACGATTAAGCCGTTAAGTTTTCGTTAATTATTAAATATTTTACAAAAATTTTTTAATAAAATAACTACCCGAATCAAAGAAATACCGACTTTTTGCGGTGTTGCTGCCAGAAGGTACAAGTGCGGCAAACTTTGTGGACAATTATTACAATTTTCTGCATTCCCACTGAAATTCCAATTTTCTTTTTGGTAGTTTCCATCGGTCCCATCTAATAATGGCGGAAATTGCTTGAATTGATATAATGACCAGTCTTTCTCAAGTGGGCACGATAACGCCCCCTTTGTTAAAGGCGCTGGAGGGCTAGAGGGGGGCGGTAAGGGGCCTAGAAAAAAAATTGGGGGGTGTTGAAGTGGTTTAGGGGAGCGATGGCTGATTTGTAATTTTCATCTACTTAATATTTTAAAATTCACTGAAAATTAAAAACGCTATCCTACTACACCAAGCATCCGATTATTTCGCTCAATCTTTTAGTTAATATTTCTGCTCTGTTTTTAGTATTTCTTTTTTGTCGGTATGCTTGTTTATCTAAATATCGATAATCCACCAAACTTTTCCTATAGTATAATTATAATATAATACTAAATATAAAAATAATTATATATATAGGCTATATGACCATTATATACCTATAATAATATATAAAAGACCGTTATATAAATATATAAATATATATTATATAGAGTATATAATTGCTGCTACACTGGTAAATTTCAAGATCTCGTTTAGAAGGTAAGTTCTAAACTGCCCAGACCAGACTAATAATAGAGCAGCACTATAACTAAATTAATTAAACGTAATGAATGCCTTTGGGTTTAAAGTTTTGGTAAAACTAAAAAAAAAAATTGGGGAGGCTGAAAAACTAATTGATTTTCATAAGTGGGCGGTGGACGAAATTGGGTTTTGAGAACGTCTGATTTAGACATTCCACTAACATGGCAATTTTCTGCAAAAACATTTTCAAGTTTTCGCAAACGCAATTACGCAATTTTTTTTGGTATTCCGCATTTGCGGAATTGCGGACTTAATTGCGGAATCGTCACACCTCATAGTATATATATATATATATATAATTTATAATATTATATATATATATATATTATATATATTATACTATATAATATAATTATAATAATATCTATACTATAAATATATATATATATATATAATATATATATATATAATATATATATATTAGTGCTAAAAGAGTTATGTTACAGCGGTGTAACACCGTACGGGGATGTTTAAGTATGAAAATGTGTAAGAATATATAGTTGAGGATGATTTTTCATTAAAATTAAGGAGGATAGGACGAAGAGGATGTTACGTTTGTTAGTCTGCTCACACGCTGTATACGAAAAACCGCACCACAACATGCGAATGTCGAAGCGGATATATATTTTTTACGGGCTTTCTGTGAAATTGCACATATAAAAAAATCAGGGTGGGATATCTTCCCCTCTCGAACATTAATTTGAATACGGTTGTTCGTTTCCACTCAATGTACTCCATAAACAACAAGACGTCATCCGTAGACATCATGTGCCTAACAAACAGCCGAGAACGTGGTCCAATATGAAATAATTAGTTAAAAACAAAAATATATGCTCCATAGTATTTAAAAATTCGATACAGCTAACAAAGGAATTAAATTTAAAATACTTAATGCATACCCCTTTTAGATTTACTTTGATATGTACTTAACGTAGCCTAATAAATACGGCCATGTAAATGTGTACAACCAACTAACAGCTATCATATGGAAATTATGTCATAACTATGAATTATGCGTAATAAAGTGTAATGAAACGTATAACTTCAGAGGGGTTTGTTTAGTCAGAGCCATACATTTGGCAACGAGTGCCACGTGAACCAGTATAGGAGGACGAAAAGCGGTGACCATGTTGGAGGTGTACATTACGCGCAAAACAGGAGTGCTCGCAGAGCTGCTGCAGAATATGGACAACGTTATCCAACAAACATCGACGGACCGCCCCGAAGCCACAATGACATTCCATAGAGTTTAGCAGACGGTTTTCAAGGTAGCAGGGTCGATAGTCTCAACCCCGCTCATATCACATACGGGAGGGGGGCTCGTGTCCGTACTTCGAACGTCGAACTGGACGTTCTGCTATACACCTCATAAAAAATCCTAATCGCTCAATTAAAACGGCAGGCTATTTCGGCCTTGGGTAATATCGAAGATAAACCATACGACGGATTCCGTGTTGCATACAACATGTATCCATATATGGCCATGCGTTGTGCATTTTTTGCATCGTGGAGACCAAGAACGGCGGCGGCTGGGATTCCTGGCTGTCATCGATTGCCCTTCTAATTGGATGCTACAGGACCTTATATGGAAAATATCTTATGGACCGATGAATCTCGCTTTACCAATATCTGTAAATTGCTTCGGATTAAGCCACTTCCAATTATATATAAAACGGTTCAATAATTTCAATTTTTGATAAGCGCATCCCAAATTTTAATAAGAGCTTAATACGCTTGCAGATAAGCTGCTCATTTATTATTACCCTCGATCTTGTAAATGAATAAGTTTAATTTGCTTGCAGATAAGCTACTCATTTATAATTAGATTTTTACTTCGAATAATTTCCATTGACTTTCTGAATATATATATGCCACCGTCCAATGGTGCTCTGCCGCCGCCGCCTCGGAATCGCGGTTTCGGACCGCTACGCCCAATCTGTGATGGGGCTGAGCCCCAAATCCTGTTGTATTTCGCCGAAACAAATGAATTTACACGACGGATATATCAACATAAATGACCTTAGGATCGACAACTTAAACTCTGCTCTAACTTCCCATAGAACCATATATAAGCATTCCATCAATATAAATAATAAAAATCAAAATATTCACAAATTTTTCAGATTTCGGTTTAAGGAAGTAAATAGAATCATTCTGCATTACAAATTGGAATAATTATAACAAACAACAGGGCGAAGCGAAGATGGATCCGATACAAATCAATTTAATGAAAGATACGTATTTTTACAGAAAAATAATAACAGAAACCAACCAATTCCAAAATTCATACTCAGTCTAATTTTTTGATTCTTCTGTTTTTGCGATCGAAAGATCACAACCTGAAGAGGCCTCCCGACATAGAGGCAACAAGCTCGTTTTAGTACATTTATAAATAAAATGTTAAATTTATCTCTTATAAAAGTGTAAATAAACAAGGTTTAATTGAAAGAAAATGTTTACTGAAGTTTAATTTTAATTTAATTTAGTAAATATTAGGTATTTATCCGCGAAACTACCTCTCTTGCACACTTTTGAGACAGTATATTCTGGCTAAGAACATTCAGCTCCATCATTATTTCCAGGTGTTGTTTGCCCTTTTTATTTTTGTAGTTTACATCCGTCTATGATTTTAAAGAGCAAGTAGTGTAACCAGTACACATTAGATTGTGGTTTAAAATTCAGCCAGTTATTTCTGAAAGAATATATAAACTAATTATATGCTGATAATAGAAATTTATATATACCTATACACCTTTATGTATAGGTGTACTATTAATTTATAAAACTATTTTATATATATATTATATAGTATACTACTATACACCTATTTCATGTATAGGTGTATAATATATTATAAATATATATTATACACATGTATATAATTACACATTTCGGTTGCAATTTTTATAGCTTCACCGAAGAAATCATAGATTAATTTTTATTTTAAAAAAATCCACCACCGGACGCCTCCTCTGAGCGAAGCGAGAGGGCATCCCTGCGTAGCAGGAGAGGGGGGGATGATATAAGAGGGGGGCCGCACAGGTCACTCCAGATCAAAAAAATCTAAATATATGTAAAATTATCAAAAAATAATCAATTTTATTTATTATAATGGCGTCTCTACAAACTTTACGTACATACATTATTAAAATAGATTTTAATGTTTTAATTAAAAAGTTTTCAAGAAAACATTGCTTCTAATTGCTAATACTCGTCGATAATTGAAGTCTTCCTGAGATGGAATTTTTTTCTGTTATATTAGTAATTGATCTTACTGCCTAGTATTGCCTTTAGACAAAGCGTCTCAACAATTCATATTTAGTCTTTCCTTTAATATATATATTATATATATATATATATATATATATATATATTATATATATATATATATATATTATAATATGTTGACCCGGCGCCCTCCGGATCTGTCGACATATATATATATATATATATATATAAGGGATGTACCGATAGTATCGGTATCGGTAGTATCGCCCATTTTTTTATGGTATCGGTATCGGTTTAAAATGGCCGATACTTAGCCGATACTCTTTAAACTTTTTGGGTGAAAATTTGAGAAACTTTTAGATTCAATAATAAATCTAGTTCGATATAGATAAGCTAGTACCAAGTTATGTTTTTTTTTTTCGATTTCCTTTTTTAACGTTTAGATTTTTTAGCGTTTCTTCCAACTTGGTCTTTAGGTAAAGATTTACTCTATTTGGAGCAGCCATTATTATAAAAAGAATTTTTATACAGACTTATTTCTACTTTTTTAAGTTGAATCAATAGTATTTTTTTTTTTTTTTTACGTAACATTTTAGAGCGTTTAAGTGCGTGAGTGTTTTTAAACTTTCTCTGGATTATTCATATTTTAGATATTTGCTGTAAATAGGGTTTTATCGTTTTAAAATTCAGGTTTTAGCGTACGAATAAATTTTTCCTCATTTTCTCCTTCGTTTTTTTTTTTTTTTTTTTTTTTTTTTTGGTGATTGCGTGTGGGTGTATTATAGTAGTTTTGCATAGGCGTGGGCTTTTTTTTTTGACTTTTCCAAAATCAATGGCTTGCACTCTAACTCTGCATCCATGGAATATTTACTATCTCTATTTCTAAACCTAATTTTATGCTCTTGTCAGAGAATTCATCCTTCAAACTCGTTTAATATTTTTCCAACTATAACTTATTTCATAATTTCCGTCTGAAGGGTAAAGTATGTGCCTATGTAAATATAAATATTCCTATAACACGTCTCGAGAATCTCTAATCTCCTAACTTCGATGTTCTGTGGCTTAAAATCTTCTTCCTTCTACTACAATATTCTTTTGCTTTCTGGCTACTGTTCTCCTAACAGAACAGATTTTCAATGCCTTTTTTGATTACCTTCTAACTCTCTCAACAAGACTGTTAATAGTCTTCTCAATCCAAATAACTCGAGGTCCCTCTATTTAGGGGATTTTTCAATGTACACAAAACTGAATTGGTGGGTTCCTCTCATACTGATTAGGTGGGGAGGAAGCCGAATCATTCAATATTCCTCAAGGATCTGGAGCAACTGATTAAATATACCTACACACATTCCGGATCGTCCCAACCGATTCTTTGAACACACTTGACCTATGTTTTCACCACTAGTCCTTTTTCTCTCTATAAATACATCACCATCGCTTTCGCTCTAATCGGTAAATCTGACCACATATTAACCTTATATCACTTAATTTTATTACTTTCTCTCCAACATCTCCATCCTGCCCAATGCGTTTTTTTCTGGCACTTTAATCGGTCGGATTTGGGGGCTTTGCGTTGCTTCTACGTTAACTATAATTGAAGTGAATGCTTTGACTCTTAAGACGACGCTTCAGATTCTGCCCATAAAGTGGGAACTGTAATTGTTAATGGATGAGCAGGTTCATTCCTTTCTGGACTAAATCTTTTTCTCCCTCTAAATCCATGGTTCGATCGATGTTTGTTCCCTGGCCATGCAGGCTAGAGACAATGCTTATCGAGGGTGTGGAAAAAATTCTCGTTCTCCCATCACTCTTACTAAGCCAATTTTCATTCCGCTAGAAATCGTTGCAGGGATACTCTTCGAACAAGCAGGGACTTTCATTAAACGAAATCGCGCCAACTCTTGTAAATCATCCTTTCCTCCACTTATTCGCTCTGATGATTCTGAAAAGCAATATCTCTTTGGCCTCCTATCTTTCCTTTAATTCGACACGCTGGACGGATTCGTGGTATTACACCTCTTCCCTCCCTCCTTCTTCTCTCAGGTGTCCTCATTGGCCTTTACCTGTCCATTTCATTTGATCGGGGTGGCAGGAGCTCGCTGAAATCATATATGAACCGTTAGAAAGGCGGGTGGCCCGGATGGCGGATTCCTCCTCCGAGTTTTTTGAGGAAGTGTGCCTTTCCGTGCCTGATCCCACCCCCTTCCGTTCAAACTATATTCTCTATGCCTCAATACTTGACACTTTTCCCCAGTGTTGGAAGCGCGCATATGTCCAACCTATTCGAAAAAAATGATGCTGCTCTGATCCTTCTAACTATCGCCCTATGCTCTCACTTGTATTCCATTTCTAAGATCTTGAAACCCTTCTCACTCCTCACTTCTTAGATCATGCTGGAATCTCCTTTCCCTTCTTTCTGATTTACCAGTACGGCTTTCGATGCTCGAGATCTACTGCGATATACTTTCCTATTTAACAGATTTATGGTTTTCGCTCTTAGGAACTACGGGAAAGACTTTGGTTGTGGTGGCGCTTGACATTTCCAAGGCATTTGACCGGGTATGGGCACGCGTCCACTAGCTCTCCAAGCTCCCCTTCCTTTGGGTTTCCTTCTTTGCTTACTTATGTCTAAGCTTTCTTTCAAATCGCTTCAATGTCGGCTGTTGTTGATGGGGGCGACATCTTTTTCTGTCAATAGTGGTGTGTTCCTCAGGGTTCTGTTTATCTCCTACTTTATTCCTGCTTTTCATCAATGATTCTTCTCACCTGCAGCATCTACACTTTATCACTCATGATGTCAGATGACTTGAACCCTTCTTTCTTAACTATATCAATTTTGCTCCCTCTTTTACTTCAGAATTGCCTCTCGTCTCTCAACTTCTTCCGATTCCATTTGCGCTGATCTGGATAGAATTTCAGTGTTGGGTCGCCTTAAATCTTGTTAAATTTAATTCTTTTAAAACCAAAGTTTACAAAAGCTCTCTCTCTAAGACACTTATCTTTTCTATCTCTTTCGACGGTTTCTCTCGTCTCTCCATGTTGGACAATAATTAACGTCGTTATACTTAATAACAAAAAAAATGTTTTGAAAACTTCAAATCACAGTGGTTGCGCTAGGGCGGCCTCAAAAAAACTGGGAGTTATGTTTAGAGTGCGAGACTTTTTTTCCGTCTCAGTTACTCCACCTATACGAGGGTCTCATCCCTCCCTTGGAATGGAGTAATTAGCTCTCGATAATCTGGGGGCTGGGGCTCTGGTTCATCCGGCTTTTGATAGGGTCGAGTCAAAGGCCCAAAAGACTTATAAACTGTCCCTGTACTTCTAGTTCACTTGACCCTTATATTTGCGGCGCGATGTTGGGTGCTTTATCCCCTTTTCTATAGGTACCTGAAGAGGCAAGTGCTCGAGGGAACTAATGCCACTCGCGTACCAGCCGACTTTACAGACGACCTCGTAAGCACCAAGGGGTGCTGTGTCGGACATGAGTTTTGTGTTGATGTAGTTAACTCCAGGCTGTTTCGCTGCGGTGCTTCTTTTCTTTCCTGCCATACCTCTGTTCTTGTGGAATTCTCTTCCACAATCTGTTGTTTCCTACTCATTAAATTTTCCTCAACTTTAAAGCCTGCATCTGTGTTGCATCATGCCGAATTTGCGTTTAGATGGTTTTTTGGAGGCGTTTCAACAACCCACCTCCTTGAATAGGGTTCTGGCCCGTGAGCGGCGGTGACAACTGTAAAAAAATAATATAAAGGTTCTAATAAGGAATTCCCTTAAGCTTAGCTGAAACCCCACAAGAATGACACCCTCCGACGGTGAACCACTTCTAGAATGCATTAAAATAGCATACCCCCAAGGAGCTTGCTCGCGTGACAAAAAAAAGATCCCAGAAGTGGAAGCCGCCTTATCTGCAGCCCCTGGCAACAGTCACTGATAGTGACGATGGTGGGTTTTTCGGCAAATAAACCTACTGAAGATGAGATTTGGATATGTTACTCTTTGATAAGTTCATGGCCGAAATTGCATTGACATCTCATTCAGCCTCAAGTGAATCACAGATCCAGGGAAACCTGCATCGTAAAACATGAAAAGAGACAGTGCATCAAGGAGCAACAGATTAATTCAAATTTGCCAGTCTAGTGAATAAGAGGAGATGAGGCTCTACGAAAAACATGAGATGCTCCGTTACAGAAGAGAGAATCCTTTCATGCGGTGGCATGAATGGGCCAAGGTTTTCAATTATTATCAGTGCCTGTGCAGTAAAATATTATCAGCACACTTCGCTTCAAATAGACAGCATCGAGAGAGAGCGTATTTTATATAGTGTAAGGTTCGGTAGGAAATGTAACATCCGCCAAAAGGAACAGTCTCTCGCAGATACTAGTGAAAGCCTTAATGTTTTTTCAGCAATTCAAACAATTCGTGATTTTTGAATTTGAGCTATTGAATGATATCTACTCTTAAAGGATTATTTTTATTTGTCATGTTGAGTAATAGCGTTTGTTTTTATATTTTAACTTTTCGGCTGATTATTTGAGGTCTCTTCTTTGCATCATTATTTTTATTCTTTATATTGTAGCTAGTAAAAGAATCTTCTTGTATTGTAAATCAATGTTAAAAATAAAAGCTAGTAAGCGATAAAACTATTTTTAATAATTATTTGAAAATGGAAAATAAAAATTTTTTTAGTAAACACAAAACAAAATAAATTTATTAATTTTATATTTGCAATTATTATTCGCTTAGAGGTACTATTTTAATTTATAAAATAAATATACTTGGGGCACAACCAAATATCGAAATATAATTGAACTTAAGTAATTCAGTTTCTACAAGGATGCAATCTTGAGTTGCCTAGCAGTGCACAAATGTTCTATCTTTATTATGTGTATTTATTATATTAATTAAAGTATCGGTATTGTATCGGTATCGGCACCTAAAAAATAGAGTATCGGTATCGGTAACGGCACCTCATTTCTGGTATCGGTACATCCCTAATAATATATATATATATATATATTATATATATATAATATATATTATATATATTATATATATATTATATTTATATATATATATATATATATATATATATTATATATATAATATTGTGGGAGGGGGTGGGGGTTTTTGCCTGAATTGTAAATTAGTTTGATTTATGGGATCATTAGTTGTCATAGCAATATAAACCAAATGAAGTAGTAAATTTGGCAACTAAGAAGATAAAAGACTGGCAACCTTTCCATATTTCCACTCTTTCAATTTTTCCAATTGTTCGTCATTGAGCTCGTTTGAGAAGAACATTGATCTCAAGCGCTTTTTTATTCGTTGCTTCAAAAATTTCAGTTTAACAAAGGATGCTAAAAATAGATTATCTGCTCTGAACTTGGCGATTTTAAATTTGGGAACTTATTAGAACATTTAAATAATTTAATATCTGTAAATTGGAGTTCGATTAAGCCACCCTCCAGTTTATATATATATATATATATACTATATATATATATATATATATATTATATATATAATAATATATATATACTATATATAATATTATATATACTATTATATAATATATATATATATATATATATATATATAATATATTATATATATATATATAAATATATATATAATATAATGTTTCGGTTAATCAGTGTAAATAATGATTAAATTTTGACGACGTTTCTTCCCCAATTCTTAAATAAGAGCTTATACGCTTGCAGATAAGCTGCTCATTTATTATTATGCTCCAATCTTCTAGATCAGTGGTTCTCAAACTTTAATTCGCAATGTACCCCTTCTAGTTTAGCATCATAAACCTCGTACCCCTTAGAAATTTTAGCTCATTATTTTTTTTGTTTATATATAATATATATATATATATAAGTATATATATATATATACTTATATATATTATATATATATATATATATATATATATATATATATATCTATATATATATATCTATTTTTAGAATATATCTTATCTAATATTACCTGAGAATAAAAATTAGTGGGAAAGGGTGTGGCTTGCATATTCGTTGCTAATGGTCTTAAATTCTGGGTGCTATTTTCCGACAGTGACTGACAATCGTAAATCAGATCTACATTCAATTTTGAATCGGAGCTTGTTTTTAATCAAGCACAAAGGAGGAAATCCTTGCTCACACAGATATGTTGAAGGAAACGGTAGAAAAGGTTTGAGATAACCATTTTTGCAAGTTGAGGATAAGACTGGACTAACTAGAGTGACCAGAATTTGATAAGAGATAATGTATCATAAACATGCTTAAGAGTAGAGTCATTTAAGAAGCCTATAAATTCCTCCTCAACGTCTGTAGGAAGTGAATGTATACATCTACGTTGAAAGGGCTAAGTATTAATTTTGCTCTGTTCTCTTCTCTTTCTGGCAAGTAAGACTTAATTTCATTACAAAGAGAAGATAAGTGAAATTGAATAAGATTACCGGTCGGTAATAATCATTTTCTCCATCAAGAATTTTCACAGTATTTTCAAACATGTGAAATTTTCCTGATTTCACATTTTTTTTCTACCAATTCAGTTTCATAGTGAAATGACTTACCCATTTAATCGATAAACGAATCATCAATGTTGGTGGATTTCCCATTGCAGTGACAAATTCAAGATCATTTTGTCGAGACAAAATATGTCACTACGATATTCCAGTTAGTTGCCATTCGTTTTTTGAGCTAGTTTTTCCCACTGAAGATACTGGATTGAGCCTTAGCATCTCTTGAAAGAATTCCGGAAACATGCTCTTCTCTCAAGATTTTGAACCACTGATAGAACGATTACATATTTCCTCGCGAAAGGCCATGCGCACTTCCTGTGTGAAAGAGCAAAAGCCTTCTGTTAGCATCCTAAATTCTTAACAAAAAACGGAAGGCGACTATTTAGGTGAACTAGATTTAATGGCGTTTACCATTTTTATAGCATCATTAAGAACATCCTCGAAGTCTCAAGGAAAGCTAATGTCCTGGATGCCAAAAGGCAACATCGATGTCATACAGTGTAAAACTTATTACACCAAGGGTTCACCTCCTTTACTCTTGCCTATAAATCCAGAACGAATGCCAAGCAATGGCCGGTGCACCGTCAGTTGTGTATCATGAACAGACATTTTTCCAAGAAAGTCCCTACGAATATCAAAAAATGTTGTTTGACTGTCTGGAAAATATCTTCTCCAGTAGTTAAGGCTCCCAATGAGTGGCAAAATAGGAATTTTTCTTTAAAATCGCCATCTTTTATATATACCTTGTGAAAACAAGCAACTGGTGCAAGTTACTAATGTCTGAGTTTCATTCGAGTTGTATGGGAAAACATCTTGGTTGGTGCCGTTTTAATCAGTTGTTGCTTGACGTCTTCTCCCATATCAGAAATTCTTCGCTGAAAAGTATCGTTCGATAAAGGCACATAATTTAATTTATTTGCAGCAGCCTCACCTATCATGAAACTTACAATATCTTTGCAACATGGAAGAATGAGGATTTCAGCAATCGTATGCGGTTTTTTTGCTTTAGCGATCTTGAGTGGTACTTTATATGATGCAAGAAAACCTGCATGAGATTGCTGATGTGACTGACCAGATTTATCAAGACGAGAATGTTTCACACCACATTCCATTCGTTTAAAGAAGCTTGCATCTTTATCCTTTAAAATTGGATAACAGACATGTAGATGACGCTTTAGAAAGCTAGGTTTCATAGAACCTTCAGACAAGACCGTGTAGCATACGACACCCTGTGGTTGTATTCGACTGCCTTTATGAATTGAGGTGAACCCGTATTTGATGTAACTCTCATCATACTGTCTCTTTTTTTTAATTGAGCCGCCACTAATATATATATATATATATATATATATATATATATAATATATTATATATATATATATATATATATATATATATAATATATATAATATACTAGTAATATATAATAATATATATATATATATATATATCGTTTAATACTGTTATAATATGAATTGGCCTACTTTAGATGCATATTTCTACTGACTTTACGTACCCCCTGAAAATCTCTTCGGGTACCCCTGGGGTACGCGTACCCCAGTTTGAGGGAGAAACCTCTGTTGTAAATGAATAAGATTTTAAATGAGTAGCTTATTTGCAAGCAAATTAATTAGATTTATACCTCAAATAATTTCCAGAGACTTAAATTTGCAGTAAATTTTAAGGCAAATATGCGAGGTATGGATAGCAATATGAATTTTCCCCATGGTGGAAAAAGTTTTTGAAGTCTCGAAATACACTTTTAACTACATCAATTTTGACATTTTTTACTACGTAAATTGATAATGAAGTAGTTTGGATATCCATGAGGCTGGCTTATAAGTTGAGCAATTTGTATTTTCTATAATCGGTCTCGAAGGAATGTTTTATTGTAATACAAAAAATTTAATATACCGAAGGGTTATATATTTACATTGTGTATTAAAAGGTAATATTTCATTACTTTACATAAATTCTTTTAATATATTACATTAATAAATAAATTATAAAAAATAATAATAATAATAATAAAGTACCAATTATGATTCGTCACAGAAATATTCCAAACCAACCGCCAAATTTTATAAGTGGCAATATCTGGAAACGAAGAGGTAATTCGAAATTTTCAAGGTCATTTTCGTTTTCTCCATGTTGAAATGATTAGGAAATAACAATTTTGAATTCGGAAAATTTTTCACTGTTGACCAGTGTTATTACTAATTCAAACTCCACACAGAAACATTCTCATTAATAACATGAAAATAAAACTACTGGTTCCTGCGAGGCTAAATTAGTTTACTAGCCTAGAAAGGAGTCCTAACTCAAAGCGATTATGGCAACGTCTGGTTGAAGAAGAAATGCAATGATTCTATATGAATTTTGAATTAAAAATTAAGTCGGTATAAGAGATGATTCAGTTAAAAATAAAAATAATTAATTAGTAAATTATTATCCGAGCTTCATTAGGCTGTCTAATTTTATTTGTTGCTTATGTAATTTAAAGTGGCATTCTTTAAAAAAAATGACTGCTATGTGAGTCGGCCGGGCAAATCGGAGAGTTGCTATCCATATTGGGCTTTTTTTTTTGTCGTAGCAGTCCCAATAACGCTAATATTAATAAAAGGGAATCTAGTAGAAATTTAAGTCGGCGGCTTATCCACTGATTTAGAAATCCAATATATATATTTATACATTAATATATATATATTATACCTGTATAAAGTCCATTAAAAGGTAGGCATGTCTATTACACACACCCCTCGATATGTGATTGGGCGGCTGTCCTCGATCGGCACTTGAAGTGATGGTCTTGTTATGGGAATTCCTAAGAAATCCTATGCTCTGGCAATATGTAGGCATCGAGAGGATAAAAGAGAAAGTGTTCAAATAGCACTATTGTCAGAACAGGCAAATTCATGTGCTAATTTAAACCCTTGAAGTCCTCCCCATTCTATACTCGTTAAACACTGTCCCTTAAAGTTTGTCATTAAAGTATCATGTAGAACCAATATCCACTCTGTATTTATTTTGAGAATGACTGAGTATTTAGTTAATAATTGACCTACAGCTTTTATAGCAGCATGTGATACTCCGTAAGCTACAGTGGAAATCCCTGATCTAATGTTTGAAATGGTTTCAAACAGTTTAACCAGTGAAGCAGTTACTGTTGGAGAATCAAACCCCTTTCTGACTACTGAAAAATAACAAAGAAAAGAACCAAATTACAGACCGAATTAAATCGGCTTGACTAGGTTGAGGACCATAGATATGCTTATACCTAAATTTTCTACTTATGAATATCATGTTGGCATATTTACCTCTTAATCGTCTGACAAACTTAAGAAATGGAACAATAGAACATTGAATGAAGAATATAATTCATCTATCTGAATTGGATCCAGAAAATGCAACAATTCGAGCCGGCTTATATATAGCTTCAAAATCAGCTTGATCCCCTTTTGGGTAGGCTGGCCAGACGTCCCGTATTTTGCGGGACTGTCCTGCATTTCACTAGTTTTAGATCTTTTGTCCCGCAAAAATCTTTACCCAATGCGGGACAGTGTAAAGTCCCGCATTGTGAAATGTAAGCCACAAAATTTATAACAATCACGATTTGATTCACTATCAGAGAAGTTTAAAACATGTTTTGAACAGATTTTCAAAGGCGAGTACGTTCTGGTAACTCGCGGTGAGATAGTCAGTCGCCAATCAGAGACACATTTCAGAATTCAGAAATATTCGCTTTAACTAAAAATTGTAATGACCTAAGAATTTTTATTTTATGATCTAACCCTGGATCAACATGCCCCACAGAACGGGTATCTCAAATGATGAAGAACACTGTTGATCAGAAACAAAGAAGCAGGTTAAATATAGGTACTTTTAATGCTGAAATATTAAACTACTTGCAATCTCTGAGATGGAGTTGCTTGCAATTTCGGAGTAATACAGTTTTCGAATAAAACTCTCCTTTAAGAAGAATTCTACTATTCCAGTGACAAGTACAGATTCCTGGGTCAAATTAAGTAACGTAAATTTTGGATTTATTTGACTTATAAGAGTTTATTTCTTATTGCCTACCTATAATTTGATCAAAAGTTAATATGTTTGGTTAATATATATAGATATATGTCCTTGCCTATAGGTTATACTGTATATTATTTGTATACAAGTATAGCTAGGCATGAAGATGAATTGTCCGCATCTACGGTTGAAAAAAATTGGCCAGCCTACTTTGGGTCAAATAACTTAATAATGTTAAAGGTGGTTCATTTAAAAGGGAAGTGCTTTAATAAGTCCAGTCGTTCGAATCACATTTTTATTGTATCAAAATCTTGATTGAAAGGAATTGGGCTAAAAAATTCAGCCTAATTGGGCTAATTTCTTTATGAATTATTAGTTGAATTTTATAGACGTTTGATTTTGTAACGGTAATATTTTGGTAAAATAATTCATTCAAATAAGGTCAGAGTTGATTGAAGATCTGGAAGTCAACCTTAGATCGAAGTACCTGTAAACACTACTAAAAGGTTTTACTACAACAGTGCTAACTACTAAGGATAGGAACATAGCATACACGTATTTATTTTATAGTTGAATTTAGGAAAAGAAGGAGAGATTTTGTTTTTACACAACGCTCTGATAGTTGCTTATAACCACTATACACAATTTAGATAGACCTTAGCAATATTTTGAACATTATTCTGTTGGTGGTGCAATAGATTTGAGGCCATATTCGGTGCACTACTACAACGCGACCGAAATTTAGATTTAGTATTGTTTAATAATGAAAATAACTGTTCACAAACATCCATTAAGGTTCTGTTCGCTTCAGCAATATTAACGGTAATGGATTCCTAATATGCAAAATCATTCTCAAGTATTTGAAATCAAAAATCTTGATTCAAACTCCTCATGAAGAGCAAATTTTATTTTATATTCTTGTAATTGAAGGTTATAATTACCAATGGCTACAGCTTGCAATGATTTTAGGTTTTTAAAATGAGCAACATTATCTTCAAAAATTTGTTCTTCCCAACTTTCCAGTTTACATTTAAAAGCCTTAATGCAGCTGTGCAGATCGGTAACTAACATATTTCGGCCTTGCAACTTGACATTTAGTAAGTTTAGGTGATAAGTTATGTCAACTATAAATGCTAGATCCTGAACCCAGTTTATATCTTCTAATTCAAGTACAGCTTTCCCTTTCATATTCATAAACATTTTTATTTCATTTCTTAAATCAAAAAACTTTGTTAACACTACACCTCGATTTAACTAACGAACATCCGTATGATATGTAATTCCAAGAGGAATTTCATATTCTTCTAGCAGAGAATTAAACTGTCTATGATTGAGATTTTTTCCTCGTATGAAATTAACAGTTTTCAAAACGACATGGTTAATTTATTTATTGCTATAAACTATTCTAAGTATTTTACTAGTTCATATAATCAAAAAAGTTTATATATATATATATATATATATATATATATATATATATATATATATATATATATATATATATATATATATATATAATAATACAAAATTATCAGTACAACTTATTGTCAGTACCAATGGCCTATGCCATGAACTTCTTGGATGGCAATTATGGCTACTTATTAACTTGCCAACTCTTGCTAATGGTCAAGGCTATAACCTAATATATAATAATAATGACCTCTATTAACTCGATAAATAAGTTAATGGCCCACGCTGGAATTTGATAAATAAAGAAAATGGCCAACGCTAAAGTCTGATAAATAAAGAAAATGGCCAACGCTAAAATATGATAAATAACCAGTAATAGTTCACCAATAATGTCTTTCAAAAATATTACCTTAATTCGTAACTCCAAACGCTTGTACTTCAAAATTGGCTTATATAAACAAAGCTATATCAAAGCAAATTTAAACAATGTATATACAATCACTTTTTTACTTGACTTTAAAATATCCTAACTGAAAATAAATAAACAAATATCACAGACAGAAAACACTTCTTGACAGTTCAAGTTCCAAATTATAAAAAAGTCGATTTTCGCTCTGTGTCCGTTATATTGATTTGCTTTTGTGACGTCACGAGAGTGTTGCCATTCCAAAATATTTTCTTTCGATGTTCTTTTATTCTGTAAACAACATATAACAATATTATTGCTGATGCCATTATTTAATTTTAGCCCTATTCTATCTTGTACTTAATTATTTAATAGAAATCTGACTAGCATATTTATTTCGCTATTTTTTTCTACAAATCCTTTTTCAAGACTTAGTTTTTTACATATTCATTTAATTAAACCTACTAACATATTTCTTAATATTTACTATATACAAAACACGTTAAACTATTTAAAATCCTTTCTTATTTACTACTAAGTATTTACAACTAATTTTCTCTAAACCTATATGTCTAATTAATCTTTATTTATATTTACATACACATGAACACACATACACACACGCATACATACACACACATATTCACACACACACACACACACACACACATCAATATATATATATATATATATATATATAGATAATATAATAGATAATATATATATAAATATATATATATAATATATATATAATCTTCCTTCTTATCTGCCTTTATTTTTCCAAAGAATGGATAAGGGCTAAACGAGCAGCAGGAAAGAAAAGCAGTAGGAACTGACATAAGTCAAAAAGAAAGCCCAGCTTACCTCACCCTCATACCATTAATTAGTAGAAAAACTCATCGCATCAGAAATCACCCTTAAGCTTCATGGACAGCGAGACCCTCACTATGGTAGATCTTCAATGTAAGGGTTCTTTGCCCAGGTGGGCCACAACCAATACCCCCTCACAATCCCCCGCCATTCATTCCTGTTATACACCTTCTTCTCGCCTCTACCAAACTCAGATTCTCTCCTTCAAACATTCGTTTACTGACTCAATCCACTTTTTCTCGATCCCAGCCGTCGGTTCCAACCACACTCTCACTATACATCCGCTTAACCACCGACTATCATATCATCCTTTCCATATGACCAAAACCATCTCAACATACTTCATATTCTCTCATTAACCCTTTCTTCACACACACAGCTCTCTAATTACGTTCATCCTCATTTTACAAATTCTTCTCACACCTAGCACACCCTAAGATTGTCATCTGAACACATTAACTTTAGATCTATCTTATTCCAGACCATAGTTCAACTACTATATACAATAACACATGTAACAACATACCCTCAGTAACCCTAGCAAACTCAAGACTAATCCCTTTACATTCACCAACGATTTAATCACAGCAACCTTCTGCCATTCCAAACTTTCCTACTACATTCTGCATCGTCCGTTCCCTTCTCCAACATATACCCTAAATATTTAAACTCAGACACTTATTCCAGCTGTTCACCATCTAACATAACTTCACACACTATATATATATATATATATATATATATAATATATATATATATATATATATATATATATATCTATATATATATATATTTCTTATATATAATATTATATATAACTATATATATATATATAATTTATATATATATAATAATATATTATATATATATATATTATTATTATAATATATATAATATATATATATATATTAATATATATAATATATATTAATAATATATATTATATATATATATATCCACATTTATATACGTATCCCTACATATAAATATTTCTTTCATTTTACAATCCTACTAGCAATTTAACTTATAACCCTTCCATTTTACTATTTACTATGACAATTTTATATTAACAATTCCTATCTCTTGAACATGAATTAAGGAAGGCACATGGTATGCAGCATCAATAATTAGGCTAGGCCCACAATAGCGTCTCACGGACGAATATTCAAATTCAACATTGAGGTTGGCTTCTTGCCATTCACTATGTCATAATTTTGATAAATTGAGTGAAAACAAAAGTTCAGTCATCGAGTAGAAAAAATTAACGGTATGTAATCCAAATTGAATATATATATATATATATATATATTATATATATATATATATATATTAACATATATATATAATATATATTATATATATATAATATATATATATATATAATTTGCGGCCCACAGGACTGTTTTGTAGTCAGTGTGGCACTCCACGGTAAATGAGTTTGACACCCCAGGCTTTAAGCCAGGGGGTGTCAAACTCATTTACTCATATTAATCAAAATTTTTGCACCAAACAAAATCCTATTTTAAAAAATGGAAGTTATTATTTTAAAACTTTAATATACCTCTTATTTAAATTTAATCAGTAGAATTAATATATTTTATAATTAAATTAGGATTATTAAATTTGCAAATATTTTAGAGTTGGAAAAGTTTTTATCAAATTTGGGAAAAATTAACTAATTTCTGAAAAAAAAAATCAAATTTTAAAAAAATATGAAAAATACATATTCAAAATTTGATTTTAATTAATTTTTGACATTAGTTAGACCAAGTTAGGGTCATCGTTTCAGGCTAACATATACATATTTATGGGTGGCACACCCAAAAGAAAAAAATAATATATAATATATTATATAGATATATTTGTGTCTAATATATATAATAAATATATATATATATATATTATATTATATATATATATATATAATATATATATATATATATATATATAATATATATATCATATATATCAGGAACCCATGCTCCATACATTTCATAGATTTCATGAACCCATGCACCCGATCAAATGTAATACATCTGACAGGAGAAGGAGGAGGAATGCCAGAATCGTCCAGGGTTTAATAGAGAAAATAGGAGTAAAGTTGGCATTCAGTGGAGAATTAGCAAACAGATCATCAGTCGAATAAGAGGAGGAGCAGATACAGATGTTGCTAAATGTTCTTTCTTCAAGAGCCAGAAATTCAGTAGAAGAACCAAGGAGGTATAGCGCACTTTCGTTTGATGAAAGCCCGCTTTGGCTCCGGCCGAATAGTATCCCTGCAACGATTTTTGCTGAATAAAATTAGCGAGAGTGATAGGAGAACGACAATATTTCCGGCCCCGATACGTACTGTCTCTAGCCTGAATGGTCAGAGAACAAACAGGATCGAACCTTGGATAATGATAGAGAAATTAGATTGCATGAAGGACATGACGTGCTAATCCATTAACGATTACCAGCTCCCTCCTTATCTTTTAAATCTATAACATCCATCACTATCCTTACTGAATAGCCAATGTTTATCATCAGCAAACTTGAAACATTACATTTAAGTCCAATAGTCTAAATATTTATACATTATGAGGAACACCACTTGACCAAAAATATTTCACTACATCAAACCCCTTCTCACTCCTTCCACAACTACTTTTCATTTAATTTATAATTATTATAATATTATTATTATTATTATTATTCTTACGATTGAATAACTTATTAAATTTTTTTACATAAAATATTATTATTATGTATTATTATTTGCTCATTTATTGATTATATTATTATTATTTCTATTATTGTCATTATATTATTATTATATTATTAATTATTATTATTATTATTATTATTATTATTATTATTATATTATATTATTATTATTATTATTATTATTATTATTATTATTATTATTATTATTATTATTATTATTATTATTATTATTATTATTATTATTATTATTTTTATTATTAATTATTATATTATTATATTATTATTATTATTATTATTATTATTATTATTATTATATTATTATTATTATTATTATTATTATATTTATTATTAAAATATTATTATTATCGATTATTATTATTACAAAAATTTTATAAATATTTTCAAGTACAAAAGATGAAATAGAAAGATTATTGAATGACCTAGAAGATATTAACCCTAGAACACGGTCGGGGGTGTAACACACCCCGCGTGATTTCTGAATATCGTACTTTTTATATAAAGACTCATTTACGAAATCTCTTGCTCAGTGTAGCTTAAGCATTTGTGAGGGGAAGTTGTTTTGTCACATTGCTACTAGTGTAAGTTTTTTATTCTGGTTGTAATAGTGGGGTTGGGGTGTGTTACACCCCCAACCGTGTTAACGTTAGATTTTGTTTATATATATGATTATAGATTTTTTTAGTTTCGCACACAAAAAACATTATATATATATATATATATATATATATATATATATATATATATATATATATTATATATATATATATATATATATATATTATATATATATATTATATTATAATATTTAATGAATTTTATTATATTTCACATTTGCTCCTGTTGTTAGAACCACCTCCAGAAATAATAATAATAATAATAATAATAATAATAATAATAATAATAATAATAATAATAATAATAATAATAATAATAATAATAATAATAATAATAATAATAATAATAATAATAATAATAATAATAATAATAATAATAATAATAATAATAATAATGTCGTCACACCGTCCGTATTGAGAATATGAATTAATCCAACATCTCAGTAATCTAAGTGTCTTGATTTGACGAAGATGTAATGATGAATCTTGAATTGGAAGTAATGACGAGACCTTGATGTCTATTACATACTAACCATTTCATCTAGTGATGATAGCGAGGAAGAAAATGCACATAACCTTCGTAAGGCAAAAAGGGGACGACACACATCAACTCCCACACAAAATCCAATTTTATTACCTGTGCCTAGCACCAGCAATTACATACCAACCATTTCATCTAGTGATGATAGCGAGGAAGAAAATGCACCTAGCCTTCGTAAGGCAAAGAGGGGACGACGCACATCAACTCCAACCACAAATCAATCATAACTATGAGTAGCACCAGCATTACATACAACCATTCATTTCTAGTGATGATAGCGAAAGAAGAAAATGCACCTCGCCTCTAAGGCAAAAAGAGGCGACGACGCACACACTCTCACAACAAAATCCAATTTTACACATATTGCTAGCACCCAACAGTTTCGAGATAAATAATCAGTCCTCCTTCTGCCCCCTGCTATTCATTCAAACTCATGCAAGCTACTATATATAGATACATTATATTATATATATAAATATATACTAGTATTAATATATATATAATATATATAATATATATATATATATATTAATATATATATTATAAGATATATATATATATAATATATATATATATAATAGAATTTATATATATCAGTTAGTGATTATTTATGGTGTAAATAATTTATAAATTTATATGTTTTACCTTCAAAATAATGGTCATATTTGACCTGTAAAAACTCAAGTCGAATATGACGAAATACTGAAACTTCCAGAAGATAACATTCCATAGCAACAACAAATTATGCATACAAAATCAAAAATTCAAGGAATATTTTTAAAATTTTTTATTACAAATCTCTCCATTTTGTTTTATTTAAATTTTGAATTTGGATGTTTGTATTTTTCCCTTCTAATTTTTTTTTCTTAGGAAGGAAAATATTAAATATATTATCTTCGAAATTATATTTTTAAATATCATTAAGTTAAAATTTAAATTAATTTTGAAAAAAAAAAAAAAAATTATAATTTTTGGAGTTTTGAAATGGGTTGTGTTAAACCCCCGACCGTGCTTGTGTGACAAAAAATAGGCAACCGTGTTCTAGGGTTAATGAGCTTAAAATTCCAAACTTTAGAGGAATTTATATGAAAGATGCTCTTGCCAAAAAAATGCCCAATAAAAAGTAATCATGGAATCTTAAATATTGGATTCAATTAAGGTCAGAACTCGGACATTTGTTTATAAGACTGTAATAACTTATGCTATATTTCGATTCATTCGGTTGTTTCAACCTCCGACTGAATTTGAAAATTACATACAATGCGATATTGCTATTTAACGTATCAAATACAAAAAACTGAATGAAAGTTATTGCGTCATTTTGGTTTATTCGTTCTTCGGAGTAGCATTTGAACTAACTGTTCACTCAATTCTACAGAACTTTTTTTTTTTAAAATAAATGATTAATAACTTTGTGAAGACCTCTTAACAAAGTGGACCACAGGATCCGAGACCTCGAGGACTCCAAGACACCAGGACTGTCAGGCAATTGGATTTAGAATATCTTAGATGAGGAAGGTAATTTTGATATCGAAAATAAAAGGCTGGCAAATGCGGCTAATCTTCGAGAAGAAAACGATGTTACTAAAAAATTATACAGATAATTTAGTAAAAGAAACAAGAAGTAAGGTTGATAAAATGTTAAAACAGACGGAAAATATGAATAAATCAATAACTGAATTACAATCTGAATGTTCATTTAAAAATTGTTTTGAAGAAATAAAATCCCAACTCTTTGATATGCATAACAACGTTTAAAAGATGGTTTTGAAAACGCCTTAAAAACGATTAATAAACAAATTTCATGTTAAGTGAAAATAAAATATTTTAATAAAACATGTGCTTACGAAACAATAATTTTTCAACAAATTCAAAATTAGAATCAGGAAAGTTTCCATTCGTATTAGAAATGAAAGGACCATCTTCCGAAGAAAACTGGTTATGTTTTGCCATCATGAAGGATTTATAATACAATTACATTAGATCTCTAGATGAAGACGATTATATTTTAGTGAAGTCTAATTTATCAAGGAGATGAATTTAAATTTTAGATATTTAAATAAAGTTGATAAGATTTTAGAATTAATAGATAAAAGCAATTCATCTTAACAAGGAGATATACATAATTTTCAAGCTGCAAGATACAACCAATAAAAATCTATGGCATACTATCCAAGCCTCTAAAATACGGATTAGAAAATCCGAATGACCTTTCCGAAAAAAAAATTATAATTAGAGTATCTATGGATAATAAAATTAGATAGAATGATATATTTGAAAGATAGAAAAATATAGCAGGTGCCTATGGAGGGATGGGAGAAAGAAACATGGAGAAGGGAAAGAGAACATTAGCTAAAGAAAAATGGAGATGAGGAGATGACTATTTTAAAATTATGATGATATATGTTGAAGAATATTGAGATAAAAAATATAACTATAAATAAATAAATAAAAGATAGTATGAAGGGCCCCCACCTCGCGTTAGATCCCATCGTTTTTAAAGGAGGTGGGGGCAGCAGCGGCCCCCACCTCTATAATTTACGATAAAAATGATAGATTGGGACCCGCTACGGGTCCCAACCTATTATATTCTTTTTCGTTTAACTTTTAAAAATGATAGGGTGGGACCCGCTACGGGTCCCACCTCTTATTTAAAAAATATTATAAATAAAATAAAATAAGAAACAGAAAAACAATAGGAATATAATAAATAGTGTTAACAAATCAGAGCTAATAAAAATTTTGAACTATTCAACCGGTTACGTGAACACTACAAAACTATCTGATTTAAATAAAGATGTGATTTATAACTTTATTGAACTTAGAAAAATTAATACAAAATATGGTCTCGACAATGTTTCAATTCTACGTTGGGAAGGATGCAACGATAACTAACTGTATTTCTTCCAAGGAAGATATGTGAATGTATTAAATGATGCAGGGGAATTACAAAATTTTTTCAATGAAGCGTAATTGTCAAAATGCAATAATGGTTGATTATCATCAAATTAATTTTCATAAAACTTTTTTTTTTGTCTAATTAAATGAAGACTTTTCAGAAATTATATCTCAAAAATTAATGAAGTATATACCGAAAGAATAAAATAACTCTTAGAACTAGAAACCTTTACAAGTAATGATATCGAAAAATTAAAATCTTCTATAGAATAATTACATGACCTTATATAGATATTCAAAAAGGAATTAATAAAAAAACTAGCTGATGAATTGATAAAAACCAGTATTTGAAAATTGAGACGATTCAGAGATGATGATTCATGATGGCATGATTCAATGATTGGAAAAAGAATAAAAATATGAATTACTGTAAAGTTTGTCTTAATAAATATAAAAATTTTAAAATTCATGAAAAAAGTAATAAACAAAATAAATGTAGATACTGATAGAATTAAAGAACTCCAAAGATGTAGAAATGGGGAACAACAAAACCTTTGTTTTATTAATGCAGATACTGATAGAATTAAAGAACTCTTAGATGTAAAATCCTTCAAGAGAAAAAATATTGAAGAATTTTGAAAATCATTTAAAAACCTTGATCGGTTACATATCCTTAGTAAAATATTTACTGAATCAAAAATAAAAGGAAAAAATTATATTTAAAAATTTTTAAATATAATGCTCATATCCTCCATTTTACATGATTAAATTCCATTTGTTAATCTCACATATTTTCTTCCAAATTTCATTGTATTCATTTAAAGTAATTTCTCTTTTGTTAGAAACTTTCTGAAAATCAGATATATTACATTTGACACCACATAATTGTAGTAATTTATAAATTTTAAAATGAACATTAAATGAATTTTTTCTTTTGAAATTCTTAATCTCCTGTTAAATGTCTCTTCTAATTCATCATTGAGATTTAATAATATTATCATAATTCTTCTTTATATCTTATTGTTTTTTGTAATATTTATAATAACTTTCTCTAATATATCTTGGTGAATATTTTAATGCGATTTATTATAATTCATTTTGCTGTATTTGATGAATGAAAGGCTTCATAATAATACTCAAGAATTATTATTATTTAGTTCATATTTTTAAAAAATACCACGATTTACAATTTTCGTGAGTTCCGGTTATGTGTAATGAACACAATATTTCCATATTTTTTAAAAATATTTTATTATAAAGTTCAATTTCCACTTTCATTCTCGAATACAAACCTTTACAAGTAGTATGTTAAAACGCGGGAGGCGAAGCGATCTACCCGCATATTGCGACCGAAGGAGCAAGTGTGTGCTGGTAGTCCCGTTTACATACTATTAATATATAGATAAATTTTGCAAAGGTCATATTTAGTTCATTTGTCATTTACAGGTATATATAAAGGTCACTTCTTATGTATTTAACCTTAAAATTAAATTTATTTACTGTTTTCATTTTCTTGAGCCCACACTAATTTTCATTTAAATATGTATTGTCATTGAACCTACGAATGAATATTTTTATACGTTCATTATGCAACTTAAATTGTTAATAATTATCTGCACTCTCTGAAGACCTATATTCCATGACACAAGCAATTGCCAAAGTCAAAATTGTGTTCAAAGAACATCTATGGTAGTAGTATAATATGTGAAAATTTCAGATTTTTAGCACTTACCCCATATCAGAGGTATTTAAGTTCAAAGATACCGTTTTCCCGAAAAAATGGATTTTTGGACACCCTGTAAATTGTTTTAAAATATTTACAAAACTTCAAATAAGATTTAAGTTAAGCCCTACTTTAGCTATCATCACACAAAATTTTATATCGTCAAATTATTTCCTTCTTTTAATAATACACCACACGAACAATGAAATTTCTATCGATTTTATAACAACAATTTTCTCGGATTCATTTCATGGTGAAATATCTATTTTGCCCAAAAAAAAGCACATGAAAGGCAAATGTACCTAACAGTATCCCTAACAAATCACTCTCCAGAAATTTATATAAGAAGTACCAATATGGATATGAACTTAAAATGTTGCCTTTATTTAAAGTCATAAATTTGCTCCACGCCTGTCAAACATTTTGCTCCACCCCTGTTACAACCAGAGGAAATCTACAAAAACGAATGGTGGTTCTGAATTTCCAGGGATAATTAACGCCATGCCAAAATATAAAAGTTTTCAAAAATTTATCGAATTATTTCAAAATATTTCTACGCAAAAGATGGGATTGACCCAATTAAATAATATATTATATATATATAGATATATAGTATATATATATATATCATATTATATATATATATATATATATACAGTATATATAGATATAATTAGACTAGATTAGTATAGGGTGGTGGTCTCTATTGAGGCCCCTTGTCACTGCGACCCACTTGAATCTTTTGTGACACGCCCTTGTCTATTAAAACTCCTGGTTCATCCCGATTCCGCAGGAATTTCAGGACTCTTCCAGGAGACGAAGTTTTGATATCGTAAGGCTCCAGTACATCCCTCTGCCAATACCAGTATCTTTGCCAGCTTAAAGCTTCGCAATTACATAGAATGTGTTCTGCCGTTTCTACTGCTTCGCGGCAGTAGCGGCATGTATCACATTCAACTTTTCCCATTTTCTTGAGGTGATATCTGACTGGCCCATGTCCAGTCAGAATGCCAGTCAGAATTCGAAGATCAGATCTACTCAGAGCAAGCATTTCTTTTGCCTTTCTCGGAGAAGGATCAATCAGATCTTTAGCCTGTCTGAGACCAGGGATGCTTGTCCAGTAATTGGTCATAGCTCTATGTTCCCATTGTTTCAGAAATTCTTTAATGTGGGCCTTATAAAGTCCAGAAAGGTTCCGGACCACAGTAGGCGGTTCTCGCTCCTTCCTTAGCGAGCGATCAGCCTCCTCAATTGCCGGTAACAACCTTGATGCCCGGCACCCACCACTCAGACTGTAACTTGTTTGTTGAGCCGTTGCTGGTAGGGTACGGACAGTCACCAAACCAGTTTAGAGTCATACTATGCAGGAGCTCAGAGCCCCGATAGACGCCTCCTGACTATCAGTTGCCACCAGAGATTTTGCCCCCTCGCATCCCTGTTCTAATGTTTTTCTGGCACAACCATTAAGCGTAAATCTCCGCTTGAAGATGTGGAAAAAGCACCCAGGCATAATTACTGCGCCTGCAGATTGGGTCCAAAACGTCCCGCGCCAGTCCCACCATCTATCACAGATCCATCAGTGTACCACATATAATGGTTCCTGATTCAAGTTTAGGACCTCCGTTATCCCAAGTTGAACGATTTGTAAGAAGGATTTTATACTTCTTTCCAAAGCTTTTTTGTTTTGGCATTAGGTCCGAGACTACAATGCCCATTTGCATCTCTGGTACATCTTCCAAAATTCGAAGGTGTCCGAGTCCAGTTTTTAGTTTAATTTGACCAAGAATGGCCAGTCTGGTTGCACATGACATGGCCTCCCTTCTAATGTGCAAATATAGAGGAAGGAGGCCTATCAGTGCTTCCATGGCTGCAGTAGGGCATGTATGCATTGCCCCTGTGATCGCTAGGCATGCAAGCCTTTGCAATCTTTGCGATTTATTTTGTGCAGTCCTTTGTTCAACCTTCGGCCACCAAACAAGTGAGGCATAGGTGATTATAGGTCTGACTACAGTTATGTATAACCAATTGGTCATTTTAGGATTCAGTCCCCATGTTTTGCCAAGCATCTTTCGGCATGTCCATAGGGCCATCGTACCTTTGTCCACTACCTTTTTAAGATGTGGATTCCACGTTAGTTTTTGATCTAGGATTACTCCCAGAGATATTTGACTTCAGTGGAAGGGTTAAAAGTGACATCACCAATCTTGGAAGCCATGTATCTTAGCTTCCTCTTCCTGGTGAAGGGCACTATTATTGTTTTGCTTGGATTGATGTTTAGTTCCCTTTCCAAGCACCAATTGTAGGATATATTGAGGGCATGTTGCAT
>JABUQX010004284.1:0-2500 GCA_015478945.1 Trachelipus rathkii | reverse complement strand
TCATGTTCTGATTTCATTCTTCATTCGAGAGAAATTCACGCCAAATCAGAATCAACATATTGTTTAGTTAGCAATTTGAGAAGATAATTATATATAGAATCACATTCGCAACTCCAGTGAGAAGATAAGAAAGACATCGTAACAGAGCCATGAGAAAGCATTTCAAAGTCAGTCTGCAAACCAAGATGTCTGCGCGATTCGAGAGCGTAAGAAGAAAGACGGATGGCCTACAAGCCAATGCAGAAGGAGTATTGGCGCTCCTTTACATGCGCGCATAGGTCTCCCCTCTCCTTATGTTCGTGCTTGACAGCATTGAAGAAACACAAGAAAAAAAAAGAAGAGGATTTGCAGGTGCAATTTTAAAAAAATGTGTGTTAATAGTAAAGTAAAAGTGAAAAATTAAGTTTATTAAAGTTTCTTTTAAAAGTTTAAATACAAAAACATAAATAAAGAAAAAATTTTGGGTGCTCATCGAACGCTGCTAAAGTGCAAGTGTCATCGCTTGTTTTAAAATTAAGGTTGAAAGAGTTATTATGCAACTATAATGAATAATTGCCAATATATCTCTTTCTAGAGTAAAATAAAAGAATGTAAAGTGTTTCAATTTATAATATAAAGTTTATTGAAATAAAGTGCAATACATAATGCGATAAGCAATTAAATAAAGTAAATAAAAATTAAGTAAAATGAGTTTAGAATAGTGCCATTGAAATGCAAAGCCAATACCGCGTCCAAATGACGCAAATGACGTCACAAAAATTTAGAAACTTATTTAGAGAATGTAAAAAAGGTTTTTAAGCTATTTTACTGAAGAATAATAGAAATAAAAATATAAAGATTAATGTTGTCATCAGTAAGAGTTGTGAGATAAAATAAAATAATTAGTGTAATAATATTTTTTAGGGTGCAATAATCAGAATTTAAGATGAAGAGAAACCAACAGAGGTTGCACATTTTTGCTTTGCTCGCAAGCCACAAGAGCTTTATTACAAGACGATCGAATCCAAATCATATTAGAGGATTGCATATATCGCTACATGAGCATTACGATAGTATAATTTATAAATACATTAATAATATCTTTTTAAAGTTTGTTAAAAGTCATATTTTTTAAAGTGTTGTTAAAATATATTAAATGAGACTACAAAATCAATGACAAAGATTTAGTAACTAAGTTGCTTTTAACAAATTCGTTTATATTCCTATGTAATAATGAGATTGTTCTACGAATCTCTTCTCAAAAAGTAAATAATAAAAAGGTGCCAACAATTCGCTAATATTGCGAATGATTGACGTATAAAGATAATAAGAAAGAGAAGATACCCAAAAATTTGAAAGATTACCATAAAGTATTGTGTTTAAATAAAAAAAATTAACAAAAAGTTTAAGCTTTATATATATATAGAATAATAATATATAATATATATATATATTATAATATATATATTCATATATTATTCAGTGTATAGTATATTATAAAATATATATATATATATATATATATATATATATATATATATATATATATATATATATATATATATATATATAATATATAATAATATATATATATATATATTATATTATTTGCAATTATTAAAAAGAAGTTGCTATCCTTCTGCCGTATAAGATTTATTAGGAATATGAGAAACTGGGAGAAAGGTAAATAGCTGAGGGTTTCAAGTTTAATATTAAAGTTTATAAGTAGATTCTATAATACGATCTGTAAGTTAAAAAATAATAGATAACTGTGAATATTAGACAAAATGATTTTTTTTTTTAACCTGTTCTTATATTTATACTTTTATTTATATTTATTTTAGGGGGAGGTTCATAATGGATAATGGAAAACAGGTGAATATTCAATTTTGATAACTATATAGCTACGTAATTGTGTTTAAAATTTTTTATTTGGAACGAAAACTACATTATTAAAAGAGTAACTTAGATAAATTATTATCAAATCGAATTAAAAAAAAAAAATTTGTGTGTGGCTTTATATATTTTAGTCTTTAGGGAGCATCAGGATTAATGATAATGATGATAAATAGTATATATATATATGAAACAATTATATACTATTATCTAAAAAACTTAAAATTATGCTATCATGATGGTCGAAAATATAATTACTGAATTATTACATGTCGCAAGTGGAGTTAAATATCTTTTTTTAACTTTGGGATAAAAGCTGAATTAATATTTTTTTTAAAATATTTATTGGGTAGTAATAATTAGATTTAAAAATGATTACGATTTTCAGCAGAATATGTAATAATTAAAAACCTAAATAAAGGAGATCAAGAAAACAAGTGTGGCATATGTTTGATAGAAGGAAAAATTAAATGATAAGCATAAAATAGAAAATTTTATCAGACATGTTTAGTAACTGATCTATACTATAAATTTTAAGGTAGTAACTAATTAGTTTCAAACAGAATAAAAGATTGAAGGTTATAAAAAACTATAAAAAATCGAAATTAAGTAGCTCTCTATTTTT
>JABUQX010004283.1:77500-87831 GCA_015478945.1 Trachelipus rathkii | reverse complement strand
GTCAGTATATCATCGAAGGAATATGGTTTATGTTTGATTATACTTTAATTTTTAGTTGCGTATGATATGTTAGCTTTATTTGTATCCTAAAACTTTGTTGGTTAAGCATATTCGTTGTTAAGTATATAAAGAACTTATTTTTATGTTGTGTTGTTAACTTGTTTATGTTGCAATTATTCTTTTGGATTTTGATTTTGAGACGATTATATGAATTTTGTAAATTACGCGTTGATGTAAAAAAACTTTTTACTTGCCAATATATTCGCTGGTTGTATGATGATAATTTTTGTTAATTTTGTTAAATATTACGATGTTAATGTAAAATTAACATTGATAATGTTAGAATATGTTTGAAAAAGATAAGGTTACGTTGTAATGAAAGTTAGTACTTTACTGTCTGTTAAGTGCGGAAGTTCGTTAATGTTGTAGTTTATTCACGTATGGTGTTTAGTTTGTCGTTACATTATATCTAGTTCATATATGTTACTCATTAATTAAAAAACTTGTTACTTAGCTATATTCGAATGGTTAGTTATAAAAAACTTATTTTGTTAAGGTATCGAAATATACTCGACATATGACATGAATCAATAGATCAATAGATCAAAGCTTCATGGGGAGGCTGAGAGGCTATGGTAATATTACTGATTTACGATTACTGCTTTAAAATCAGTAAACTATTACAATTTACCGAATTTTATTCAAAAACTTATGTTATGTTAGTTGAAGTTGTTATGTTTAAGTTATTTCGTTATCGTTATGATAATTAAAATTTATTATCAATTTTTTTAAATATTACTGTATAATGTAAAAATAACGTTTATATGTAGATTCTTGAAAAGAATCAAGGTTACTTTGATGCATGTTGTTCACTTTCTAGTGTTAAGTGTGGAATTTTGTAATACTGTTATTAGTGCGTAGTTGTTTTATTTTGTCATTATCAAGGATAAGAAGGCATGGGTTATTAATGTGAAATTTTATTTAGATATTATCTAGATCAGTATGATAAATAGGTACGGTATATGATAAATGTATTGTTATATTACTAGTTAGTAAAACTATGTAGTACAGCATCGTTTGAAAAAGCCGTGAATAGTCTCTGTATCAGTGTTAGTTAATTTATGTGTTAACACTTTAAAATCAGTAAACTATACATTATTATGCTATTTATCAAGAGCTGTTAGTTATGTATGTTAAAAACTTTGTTATTTTATGTTATTTGGATAACCTTTGTTATGTTTGCAATTATTCGTGGAGATTATATTTAGGTATGGCATGATGATTTATTGTAAATTTTACATGTTTAATGTAAAAAAGTGTTACGTTAGCGTATATTCGTTGTTCTTGCATGATAATTAGATAAGATGTGATAAATTTTAAATTACTGTTCAATGTAAAATAATGCTTAATGTTGAGATGTGCTTGGAAAAGTATGAATAGTTTAATTTGCTTTGTTAGTACTTACCGATTTAAATCGACTTTTACTGTAGTGTCTATTGTGCGTAAGCTGTGTTAGTTTTGTCGTTGTACACTATTTTCTTAGCTTGGTTTATGATACTTTATTGATGTGAAAAACTTTATTACGTTAGCGATATATTCGTTGATTAGTATGATAATGGGTTGCCATGATAAATTTTGGGAAAATAGCATGTCATGCAAATTAACATTGATGTTAGATTATGCTTGAGAAATATGAGTAGGTAGAATTGTTATTAGTAGTTACTCTACTGTTCTAATGTGAAACGGTTAAACAAAACAAAATCAAGTACTTGCGCTAAGTTTCAAATGTGAAGAGTTGAACAAATTTCATTGTTCCGCTAACTCTAGGAACAAAAATACAAATATATATGTGAAACGAATTGTTCGTTCAAAATATGAAAATACAAAATATGATCTGATCATGTTTAACAAAGTTTTAATGTCATATGTATAGACGTTATTTATGTTCGTTCGTGTGTTATTTACAATTAGAACGTGGAGGTGGTTGACATAAAGATTCATCGAGAAATATGTTTATTACCCTATTTTCTTCAGTAGACATTTTTTGCTTGCTTGTACGATACATCGCCAACGCATCTCTACGCTTGTTGTTGATATCTTTACGGGGTCTTTCGTGGAACTTTGGTAATGTTGACAGTTTATTCAATAGTAAGGGTGTTAGCGTTTGTCGTTGTACTTAATTTCTTGTTCGGGTTATGCTATTAGCTTTATGATGTGAAAACTTTATTATGTTAGAGTATATTCAATGTTCAGTATGATAATTACAATGTATTATAACTATCTTGTTAAATATCACCATGTAATGTAAAATTAACATTGTAATGTTAGAGATGTTTGAGAAAGTTGTGAATAGGTTACGTTTGTACTATTCGCTACTTTACTTTGGTATAAAATAAGTGGGAAACTTTTTAACGTTCAAAGTCAAAGTCATGTGAGGATGTTATGTTTGTCGGTGTGGATTATATTCTTGTTCCAATGCATATGCAGCTTTATTATGTGAAAACTATGATCGTATTGATAATTAGACAGGTTATATTAATTTTGTTAATAAACCACTTAATAATTAACATTGCTTTGTTAGAGATATGCTTGACAACATGAATAGGTTTAATTTATTGACGCTATGCTTATTACTTTACTTTGTTAAGTTAGCCTATATTCGTTGATCGGTATTGAGGTTTGAGATGTGTAGGGTTTGCTGTTGAACATTATATTCTTAGACTAGCTTGGTATTTATTAATGTAACTTTGTTTTAGCATATATTCGTTGATTCGGTGTATAAAGAACTTTTTATGTTATGTTTATAAAAATGATACACGAAATGTGACTTGAATCAATAATCATAGATCGATAGATCATGGTAGTAGAGACATAAGGAGTGTAGCGTGATGGGTTGATTACTGATTACCAGCTTTTTGGTATGGGAAAAAACACAAATTTTTTGCGTTATAAAAAAAAGAATAAATTTTAGAAAAACAAATTTTAAGAATAATTAAAAATAAGTTTTTTATAAAAAAAAAAACTAACAAAATTTTTAGAAATAAAATAAAATAACAGTTTACTTAGAGTTGTTATAAAACATAAGACATTAGCAAAAATAAATGTTTAAATAAATTTGTTATGTTGACCGTGTGTCAAACAAGACTCCAATGTATAGCTTAATGTTTCGAAAACGACCCAAACAAGAATCATAGGTATTGAGTAATGTTTCGAAAAGTGGAAGGAGATTTCTCAACTTGTATCTTATAACTCTAGTGAAACAGGACCACATCAGCTTCGTTCATGTTCGTTCTGTATGCATTGTAGTACTTTATTTGTTAAGTAGGGACTTTTAAGTACCATTATTCATCATAGGTTATGTTAGGTTTGTCATTGCGCGTTATATTCTAGTTCAGGATATGATATGTTAGATTTATTATGTGAAAACTTTGTTACGTCAGCATTATATTGTTTGTGTGACGGTAAATTTTTGTGTAATGTTACTATGTAATTGTAAAAACCAGTATATGTTAGAAATAGTTTGAAAAAATAAGTGTAATATGGCACGGATTGTAAGCAACGTAGTACTTTCCTGTTCCAAGTATAAGGTCTTTTTTAGGTTTAAGTTATACATTATATTCTTCGCATGATGCTATGTTAGCTTTTTTATGTGAAAGCTTTGTTATTTACTGTTTTACTGTTTTGAGGGTTGTAAAAATTACATGTTTTACTTATAACATTAAAAAAAAAACTTTTTTAGTTAAAAACAAAGTGTAAAGAAATCAAAATTGAAAATTAAAAGTTAAAAAAAAAAAAAAAAAAAAAACAAAAAGTTTTAAAGAAATAATAAAAATAGCTAAAAGTTTTTAAAACAAAAACTTTAAAGAATAAAGTTAAAAATAATAAAAGTTTTTAAAACAAAAAGAAAAAAAGAGTGAAAGGCACACGTTCCAGACCTAATGGTACTCTTGCTGTGTTAGATCAGAAGTGTTATGTTAAAGCCTGTGACCTTAAGATAACTTAGGTTGATGATATACATCTATATTCTTACATAGTTATGTTATGTTGCTTTTAATTGATGGTGAAAACTTTGTCATATTCAGCATATATCGAGGTAGATAAAAAGAAATATTTTTTCTATGTATCTAATGATACTCAATTGACTGGAGTCAAACATATCAATGATCAATAGATCAAATACCCATAATCAGGTTGGAGGTAGGGGATAGGGTGTTGATTTACTAATCAGTGATTTACCGGTTTTTAGAGATGTAAAACTACAATTTTTTTACTTATAAACTTTGAAAGTGTAAAATTTTTGTAAAGCATAATTTCTCTCACCAAACTTAAATATTAAAGTTTTGAAAGATAAGCAGAGCATTTAAAGAAATAAAATTAAGAAATAAAACTAACTTTTTCTTAAAAAGTTTAAAGAAATGAAATTAAACATAAATAAAATTTTTTTTATAAAACAAAAGTTTTAACGAAAAAATTAAAATATAAAAAGTTTTTTTAAAGACAAAGTTGGTTAAAAGAAAGAAATTAAAAATAAACAAAACACATCGCTATACTGATTTGTTAAATGAATATTTACCTATCAGCTTCGTACTGTCGTTCGTATGCGTTGTTAGTACTTTACTGTTGTTAAGGAACCTTGTTATTATTAGCAGTTTATTCTGCTTAAGCTGTTTAGGTTCTTTTCGGTTGTATTTATATTCTTGGTTAAGACCTATGATTGTTAGCTTTGTTAACCAAAAAACTTTGTTACGTTTCGCATAATATTCGTTATTCTGTATATCATTAGGGTACCGGTGATGATAAATATTACAGTGTTATTACGAAAATAGTAAGAAGTTGAAATGTTTTGAAAACGTATGAATAGTTTACATTTTTGAATGCAACGGTAGTTACTTTACTGTTGTTAGTATGAACTTTGTTAATGTTAGCGATTTATTCATGCATAAAGTATGTTAGGTTATTTTACATTATATTTTACATCAGTAGGATATTTTAGCTCATTGACTGTGATCTTTGTTGCGTTAGGTATTTTCGTGGTTAGTATGATAATACACACGCATTGTGATAAATTATTGTTAAATTTTACTAGTTCGTGCAAAAACTAATATGTTAGAGAATATGTTTGGAAAGTGGAATAAGTACGTATTGTATGCAAACTCTTATTTATGTTACATTTGTTAAGTATTGAACTTTGTTAATGTTGACTGCTTATTCGTGTATAAGATGTGTTAGGTTGTGAGTGATACATCTATATTCGTAGTTCATATGTCCTATGTTGCTTATTATATGAAAACTTTAGTTACGTAGCATATATTCATTGATCAGTATTATAATTAACAAGTTATGATAAATTTTTGTAAATTTTGTAAATAAATTAAAATATCAGTGATATGTAAGAAAAAGTGTAAGTAGATTACGTTTCGCTCTCGATGTTAGTTACGTTTATGTTGTTAATATGGAAGTTGTTAATGTAGACTGTTTCTTGTTTAAGATGTTTAGGTTTGTGAGTGTACTATATATTCGTAGTTCAGTATGCATGTTCTGCTTATTGATAGTGAAACTTTGTTACTTAGCATATATTTCATTATCAGTTAGGATATTTAGACAAGGAGTTATTGATAAATTTTGTTAATTTAACTATGTTAATGTAAAAATCATCTCTGGAGAAAAATTGTAAGTAGGTTCCGTTCTGCAAGCAATGTTAGTTACTTATGTTGTTAAGTTTTATGGATTACTTTGTTAAATGTTAGCAATATATTCATGAATCAGTATATATTGACAATTATATTAAAATTTTGTTAAATTACCTATGTATAATAAAATATCAGGTTTGGTTAGGGTGGGGAGGTGGGTGGTTTGATTTACTGATTTACAGGTTTAGGGTATGTAAAACCAAATTCTTAGTTATAAATATGAAAAGCGTAAAAATTTAGTAAAAACCAAATTGTTTAAAGCATATAAAACAAAATAAATAAAAGTTTGTGTTATGTTTATACAAATATGACTGAATCAAATAGATCATAGTGGGGGAGGTTTTAGGCAGGAGGTAGAGAGGGGAGGCTCAAGAGAGCTCAAGAGGCTAGAGTATGGAGGGTATTTTGATTTACTAAAAACGTAAATTTTTAAGTTATAACTTAAAAAGATAAATATGATTAATTTTTTTTTTTTAATTTTTTAAAAATTATTTAAAATTTTTAAATTTTTTTTAATTTTTAAATTTTTAAAAACTTTTTTTTTTAATCTTCTTTAGAAAATTTTTTTTTATTTTTGTATTTTTTTTTTCATTAATTTTTTTCATTTTCTATTTAAGATAATCATAAAAGATGTATACCAAGTTCTCGTTGTTTTTCTACGCCAATATTTCAGTTTTGTAGGGCTGGTGACCCCCCTTTGAGATGTGTACGGCTATTTAACCGATAGATACCGAAGAAGAGAAAAGGATATATACCGAAGTTTCATCTTCTAGGTCAAATAGTTCAGGTTGGGGTTCCCAGAACCCCCCTGTAGCTGTACGGCTATTTAACCCATATATGATGTGAGAACCTTAAATGGTAGGTGTATACCGAGTTTCATCTGCTATGTCAATATATTCAGGTTTGGCCGGTCCCCATTTGGTCCCATCGGCATTTTACTTCCCGGCGCGGCATCTAAAGATACATCCTCAGAGTTGAACGAGTTTTTCATCAGTCTACGCCAAATATTTCAGATTTGGAGGCCGGTCCCCGAATTTGGTCAAATCGGTTCACATTACCCGGGAACATCAAGATACAACCTAAAAGGCTGTATATCCAAGTTTCGTTGTTCATAGTCAATATTCAGATTTGCGGGTCAGTACCCCTCTGGGCACCCATCCATTTTACTCCCGGCTACATCTAAATACATCCTCAGAAGTTGTATACCGGTTTCACTCACTCTACGAAATTTCAGATTTGGGTGGTCCCCAAATTTGGTTCAACGTCATTTTACCACGATACATCTAAATTACAACCTTAAAAGCTGCTATATCAAGTTCAGCTTTCTACATAATATTTCAGGTTTGGGCCTGTCCCACAAACAGATTCCTAAAACCTATACGGTCTTATAACCATCATATTCGAAGCATCTACGACCTCGATACCCATTAATAAACACCCAACATTTTGTATCACGTTGTTTATTAACACGGTTTCCGCAGGGTCCGCACCGTGCGGAGCCAACTCCTCAGAAATCCATACTACTCTTTCTAGAACTCAACTCTGAATCCTCTCACTAAATTTCAGCCTATTACGAACACTTAGATTTTTTGGGGTGGGGTCCCCCTTCGGAGACCCATGGGGACGTAACTTCTATACAATGAGGTTACCTCATAATCTAACCCCCTCCAAATTATTACCGGATACGAATAAATTAACTATACTACTATACTCTACTACTACTATACTTACTCTCTACTACTTACTATAATAATAAAATAATAATATAAATATATAAATAATTAGTAATCAATAATAATAATAATTAAGAATAATATAATAATAATATTAATAATAATAATAATAATAATAATAATAATAATAATAATAATAATAATAATAATAATAATAATAATAAAATAATAAAAAAACTTCAGAACTGAGCCAGGTCGGGTCGGAGTCGAGCCGAGTCGGGCGTCGGAGCCGGGTCAGAGTCGAGTTGAGCGGCGGTACTGGCCGAGTCGGCGAGGGGGTGGTCACTGCGGGATCCAATTTCTTCGAAGTAATAATAATAATAATAATAAAATAATAATAATAATATAATAATTTATAAAATAAACATAATAAAATATAATGAAAATATACATAATAATAATAATAATAATAATAATAAAATAATAAAATTAACATGACTTCAATTAACTTCTACCTAAAAACACGTGTCATTATCAATTCTTTTCAGCTAAAAGCTGATAAGAATACCCTACGCCCACATTCCTGAAGTTGGTAGCCGAGATAGGACCCATACCTACTATATATATATATATATATAATATATATTATATATATATGATATTATATATATAATATGTTATATATATATAAGATATATATATATATATTTATATATAGTATATAATATATATATATCTATATATATATATATATATATAATATATTATATCACATCATATTATTTTATAATATTGTAGGTAGCTCCTACCCAATATTTTGGAGTCTTTTTAATAAAATAAATTAAATTGTAAACTTAATTAAGTAATGTTAAATTATTAAAATTTTAATGAAAGTGAAAAAAAAAGAAACTAATTTATAAAAAAAAAAACTACTTTAGTAATAACGGTTTTAATAATTAAATTAAATTTGGAAATTTTCGCTCCTACCCTATTCCTAAGAGTGAAATCTTTTGTTATCGGCCAGTACGTAAGAATTTATTTCTCCTATAGTATAATAATGGTCAGGCCAGCAACATCACCGTCCTGCCGACGTAAAAAAAAAAACATGTACACTTTATATATATATATATATTATATATTATATATATATATATTATTATTATATTAATATATAATATATATATATATTATAATACTATATATATGACAAGTTCATCTTACGTATAAAAAGGATGGCAGCAGCAGTGTTTATCTTGAAAGTCCATTGCTTTGGTTATTAAATATTATTTTTTTTAATTCTTAAAGTTATATTATCTTTATTAATTAAATTATTAAAGTGCCCAAATAATTAAATTTCAATTAGATTGCAAATAAATAAAGAAATTGTAAAAACAATTTTTGTACAACTTGATGCAAAATATAGAACAAAAAATTAATTTTTTAAAAAACCCCTGATGGTGCTACGTTTCTTATTAAATACAGGAATAAAGGTCAACTGGTCAGAGAATTCCTCCTGTTTAATTATTATATTATATTATTATTATTTATTATTTTATTTTTATTATTATTATATTATTATTATATTATTATTATTATTCTTATATTCATTATTATTATTATATATTTATTAGACTTTATTATTTATTATTAAATAATAATAGATAATTACAATAATCATAAGTAAATAATATAATAATATTTTAATATTTTTAATTACTATAATTAATAATAATATAATTAATAATATATAATTATATCATTAATCAATAATTAATACATTGATGGTAATAATAATAATATCAATATAATATGAATATATAATATATATATATAATATATATATTATTATATATATTTTATAGTCTAATATATATTTAATTATATATAATATATATATAAATTTATATATATAATATATATATAAATATTTATTTATATATATATATTATATATATATATATATTATATTATATATTATATATATATATGTATATATATATATATAATATATTATATATTATATATATATATAATAGTATAAATATATATATAATATACTATATATATAAATATATAGAGAGAGAGAAGACGAGAGAGACTGAGGTGTAGGGCTTGAGAGAGGAGGAAGAGAGAGATGCTACCCAATATATAATCTTCAAGGTCGCCACTATATTATACTATATATATATATATATATTATTATCTATATTAGTATATATTTATAATATATATATATATATATATATATATATATTATATATATTATATTAATATAAAAGTTTTGTTAAACATGGACCCATTGTCCCGATTTTATAAAACTATTCTAAAAATGCTTATGACATCATATTGTAAGTATAATTGTAAGTTAAAAAAGCTAAGAAATGTAAAAATTAAAAAATTATGCGTAGATGCATCAATAGATACCACTGGAATTAACAATTACTCGAATTGTTAAACACATATGTTGCGAGCAGAGCTTTCGCCATATTATTATATTATTAATTATTATTATTTTATTATTATTTTATTCATTTTATTATTATATTATTATATTTATTATTATTATATATTTATTATTATTATTAATTATTATTATTATTTTATTTTATTGATTATTTATCAATATATATATATATATATAGATATATATATGTATATATAATAATATAATATATATATATATAATCATTAAATTTATTATATTATATAATTTAATATATATTATATAATATATTATTTATATATATATATATATATATATATATTATATATATATATACTATTATTATATTTATATATATATATATATATAATATATAATATAATATATATAGATATAATATATATTATATATATATGTATATATAATATATTATTTATAATTTAATTATAAGTAACTGAATTGCAAAAGGAGAAAGAGCAGCGAATATTAGCAAGGTTTTCCATTACGAACAATAAGAAGTATGAA
>JABUQX010004283.1:45000-75000 GCA_015478945.1 Trachelipus rathkii | reverse complement strand
TATATATATATAATTATATAGATGGGGAATGGAAACATAAAAATACTTAACATATAGTTTTTCTTTGAAAATGATTTTAAAAATATGAATACAAACTTCCCATTTTTAAGTTCATTCGTTATTATTTGCTGGTTGCTGTTGTGTGTGATTTTGTGTGGTGTTTTAATAAATCAAATGAGTTTCTGTGTGATGATGGTTATAGATGCCTGGAGGGAAGTTCCGCAAGTATGGAGATTAGTGTGAGGCGATAGCAGGTGGTGTTTTCTATAGCTTAGTGCAAGCGTTTGGTTTGCCATTGTATTTAATCGAGAACTGTTTTAATCCACCTTTCTTGCCTTATATCCGATAACATTTTACTTCTGTCTGAGACTAGGTAATCAGTTATTCCTTCTCTGTAATAACTAATTTATATCTGAGCTTTACCTTATTTACAATTTCCTGATTAATGGTGGGCTTCCTCGCGCTAATTAAAAAAAAAAACACCTCCTTAAATACGTCTCGAAGTTCCATTGGCTTAGACTTGAAGGGCGTGATTTTTGATTTGGCAAGATTCTTTTTTCTCAACGGAAGAAGATTTTTCACGCTTTCCATTTGATTTTGTCAAAATTTCTTCCTCAAATGGAAGACAATTTGTTACGAAATGGGAATTTTTTTTCCATGCCGTAGGTTGCTCTTTTTTTTCGTTCTTACATTCGTTGAGTTTTATTTCTTGAGTTTGTTGGACGTACATGAAATCGTAAAAATTGTATTTTTTTTAATAGTTTTTTTTTTTTTTTCGCCCCACTAACATGTTTTATTTTCGAAATATATTAAATTAAAATTATGTTCCTGGTAGACTCTTTCTTTGAAATCATTGATTAAAAAAACAAAAAGATTACAAAAATTGAGATGTTTTCTCTCCGTATTTATATCGTTGTTGTGACGTCTCCTACTCAAAGTGAGTTTCATATTGTTTCAAATATGTTTGTTTTTTTTTTCTTATGTCACACTGCTATACTATACTATACTATATATATATATATATATATATATATATTATATAAGTAGATATATTATATATATGTGTTTATATTATTGCTTTTATTTATATGTTATAGTATATTTTTTTTTTTTTTTTTTTTTTTTTTTTTTTTTTTTTTTTTTTTTTTTTTACGGTTGGATCACACCGCTTCACGGGCAAGCCCTTATTCAAAGGTGAGGGGGGTGTTAATCAAACAAAAATTGCAGACTAACACAAATTCACGCCAGATGAGCACAGACGCGGCCTTTAAAGTGATGAGGGAATTTAAATTGAGTAGGAAACAAGAAGATGAAGGAGAATTCCAAGAACAGAGGTGGCAAGGAGAAGAGGAGGCCCACCGCATGCCGAAAGCTAGTGGGGAGTTGCTTGAATATCGAACACAAAAACTCACGTTTGGCCGACACAGCACCCTTGTGCTACAGAGGGGCGTCTTATAGGTCGGATGGCCAGGCGAGTGGAAAGTCGTCCTCGAGCACTTAGCCGTACGGTACCTATAGAAAGAGATAATGAACCAACATCGCCGCCGCAAAGATAGATAGGGTCAAGTGAACTAGAAAGAAAGACAGCTTTTGAATAAGGTCTTTTGCCTTTGACTGCGACCCATCCAACAGCCGTGTTGTGATGATGAAACCTGAGCCCCCCCAGTAATGAGAGCAGTACTCCATGCAAGGGCGGATTGAGGCCTTGTATAACTGAAGTAACTGTGAAGATTTTTAAAAAAAAAGTCTGCAGTAACAGAACAGAACTTCCCTAGCTTTCCTTGACGCCGGCTTCGCACCGTGTGTGAATGTGAGGGTTTATCCAGACTGTTTTTGTTTTAAATGTTTTAAGGCCAAGGAACTGTTTATATTTGTCGCAGGAGTGAACGAGAGAACCGGTCGAAAGAGGAATTAGGAAGTCTAGCAGGCTCGTGGCTATAGCAGGAGGAGATTTGTAGAAGTTGCAGTTTTTAAAAAGATTGAGATTCACAGGTGTCAGACGACCCCACCCCGGGACATTACTATCCAGAGATCAGCGAGAATAGATCGGAAATATTTAAGAGAGGGCAATTCTAGAGTAACAAGAGGAGGCGAATATTGAAATGGAGTTGAAGAATGAAGGTCGAGTCATCGGCGAATATGAGGAATATGGGTAGTAGTTAGAAGGTGAGTTGCGTGGAGATCTGTAGTGAAAGTAGGCAATAAAGTAGGAGATAAGATCGAACCCTATGGAACACCACTATTGACAGGAAAGGAAGAAAAATCGCCGCTAACAACATGCCGACTATTGAGCGCATTTGAACAGAAAGCTAGGACGACATAAGTACACAGTCAGAAGGGAGGAAACCCAAAGGAGGCGGAGCTTGGGAGCCATTGACGCAGTGCATACCCCGGTTCAATGCATGTATGGAGTATGTCAAGGGCACCACGCAGTCTCCCCGTAGTTTCCTAAGGCGGAAACCATAAGATCAGTACGATAGGAAAGTAGCGTATCGCAGTAGCAACCTCGAGCGCACGAAAGCTGTACTGGGCGATCGGAAATGAATTGAATGAAGATTCCAGATGATCTAAAGAAACTGAGAGTTGAGAAGAGTTTCACAGATCTTAGATAGGATACAAGTTAAGAGCTATAGAGGCGGATATTAGAAGGAGATCAGAAGCGGCTTCTTTTTTTCGAGAATGGTTGGAACATGGTGCGTTGCTTCCAACACTGAGGGAAGTGCTAGTATTGAGACATAGGAGAATATATGTTGAACGAGGAGGGCGGGATGCACGGAAGCAGCACTCCCTCAAAACTCGGGGAGGATGCCATCAGGGCCACCCGGCCTTCCTAACGTTACGTAGGTTCAGGGAAAGGCGCATGACACCGAGTCGAAAATGTAATCACAGCAAACGCATAGGACACCGCTGAGAGGAGAAGAAGAGGGGAGGATGCCGAGAATCGTCTCAGGGTGAGTTAGAGGGGGAAAAAAATTTTTAGGAGGCGAATCCCAAAATGTCAAAAACAGGTTTGGATATTAGCAACGAAGACCATCAGAGCCGAATAAGAGGAGGAAGACAGATTTACAGAAGTTGTTAGAGATGTTTTTGGCAAGGAGCCAGAAGAGATTTTGTCAGTAGCGAGAACCAAGGAGGTTAGTGCACTTTCGTTTGCTGAAAGCCCGCTTTGCTCGTCGAAGAGTATCCTGCAACGATTTCTAGCAGAATGAAATTAGCACAAGAGTGATAGTGAGACGAGAATTTTTCCACCCCCTATACGCACTGTCTCTAGCCTGGAATGGGCAGAGAACAAGCACGATCGAACCATGGATTCATGAGGAGAGAAAGATGGTAGTCGGAAGGAAGGAATAACCTGCTCTCCAATCACCGATTACAGCTCCCACGCTTTATCGGCAGAGAGTTGAGCGTACACAGCAGGACAAGCAAGTCACATTCAATATAATAGTTAGCGTTAGAGGCAACGCCAAGGCCCTCCATCGAGCCCGATCCAAGTTAGCCGAAAAAAACGCGTAGGCGTGATGGAGCTGTTGGAGAGAAAGTAGTAAAATTAAGAGACTATTAACGGTTGTGGTCAGAATTTACCGAATGGACGCGAACCTGTTGGTGTATTTATAGAGAGAGAGGACTAGTAGGTTGAACATAGGTCAAGTCGTGCTTCAGAAATCTGGGTGGACCGATCCGGGATGTGTGGGGTCATTCTTAATTAGTTGCTCCAGATCGTTGAGAATGCTAATGATTCGGCCTCCTCCCCACCTAAATCAGTATGATAGGAACCCAACCATTCAGTGTTGCGTACATTGAAATCGCCTAAATAGAGGACCTCAGTATTTGGATGAGAAGAGATAACAGTCTGCGTGAGAAGTAGTAAGGTATTCAAAAAGGCGTGAAAATCTGTTCTGTAGGAGAACAGTACAGAAGCACAAGATTATTGCAGTAGAAGGGAGAAGGATTTTTAGCCACAGAACATCGAAATGTAGGAGATTCGAGATTCTCGAGCCGTGTTACAGGAGTGTTTATGTTACATAGGCACATACTCCACCCTTAGACGGAAATTATGAATAAGTTATAGTTGGACATATTAACGAGTTAGAGGGATGAATTCCTAGCCATCTGCGGTCTCAGACAGGAGCAAAAAGGTTAGGTATTAGAGTTTAGGAGAGAGTTGGTATTCCACGAATGCAGAGTTAGATTGCAAGCCACGGATTTTAGTAAGTCGATAGTAAGCCCGCGCCGGTGCAAATCCGCCATCTTGCATGCAAAAACAAAAACCACAAAACAAAACAGACAGAAAACAAACAGACCAAAAGCAAACCAAAACAACAAACGTGAAATCAGGTTAAATTTATTCACACACTAAACCTAAATTTAAAACCGTAAATGATTAAAAAGCTGATTGTATTTACAGTAATATGTAAAAGTATGATATAAAAATCTTTAAGTTAAAAAAACACCAACGCCCTCTTGCACCCCTACAACTTCGACGAATAAAAAAAGTAAAGTAAAAGTTTGAGTTTAACATTCAAACCTAAATTTAAAAGTCTAATGTTGCCAATAATAAATCAAATTTTAAACACTGTGAAGACGAAATTCAAACTTATGTAACCCTTCTTTACTCATATAAACCTGACGACGTACCAGTCACCTTAAAAAAAAAGTAAAAAGAAAAGCAAAAGTTAAACTAGGACTTTAATCTTTTAAAAACTCGTTACGTGGATGTGCTGCTCCAAAATTTTATCCATTTCAGTATCCAGTAGATTGAATAATATTCCAGGTAGTCCGTTTTCAATCCGCACAAAACCTAAAATTAAACTAAATGTTAATGAGATAATCTTAGTATTAAGGCTAATATTTTCCATTTCATACTTTTATTTGCCTCTTTACAATTGGAAGGAAGTGATGAACTAGCATTGATTTAAGAAGAGTTGAGAAGGAATATTCCATCTCTCACCCTTAAAATCATGGTTTTCGTATACTACTTCAATCCCCATTGGTCTATCTGGGTTAGGAATAATGTTACTTGATTGACAGACTGCGTCTATACTACGCATCTTTATGACATACGTGGTGGGGGAGAAAGAATTGCCGCCAGCTTTTCATTTGTTTTATTTGCTTTAATTTTCTCTGCGTGTTTAGTAGTAGAGCGAACGTAAGGGACGGCGGGTAGTTGGGTTGCGTGCCCCACCTTTATGCTATCCTTTAGTTTTTGCTAGTGTTTAGATGTCTTTGATTTGACAGTGATGTCCTCGGGAGTGAATTGGTCGTTTGATTCGCCTTGTAAACAGGCCTTGCTTTTATATATTTTTTTTCGGTCTGAAATTGTTAATTGGAATAGATGTGTTATTCATGGAATTGTCAGAGGAGATAAATGCTGAAGGAGAATAGATCGGTAGTATGAGGTGATGGATGTGGTATTCTTGAAAAAGGCAAATTTGTAGTTTGGCTGGCTGTAACTGGAAACTCAATAAGTATGAAAGGTAACGGTGGAAAAGTGATGGTGGTGTTGGTTTGTTAAAATGTGTGTGTGCTGTGTGTTTGAAATGGAATGGTTTACTTTCTGACCAGGACTCACTTTTTGGATGAGTGACTGTGGTACTCAGAGCTATGGTTTAGATACTTTTTTTGTGTGTGGTGAGTCATTGAGTTTTTCAGTAAATGCAGTTTAATATTTAGTTTTTGAAAAGGTCATAGTGTAATGTTGTGGTTTGTTACATATTTGGTCTATTGAGCGGACAACGTTGACATGTAGTGTAACGATTTTTGGGATTTATGTCTGAATGATGTTTTTGGATGGGGTGAGTTAGGAGCTTTATATTGTTTTTGTTTTGGGGGAAGCGCTTGAATGGGTTTGGATAGGTGATCTAAAAAAGGGATGGTATATACAGGTGTCGGTTTTGGGGTGTCGGGGAGAAACAAATGAAAATGGTAGGAAGGGTGATAGGGATTTTGTTTTCTGTGAGGAGAGAGGTATTGGTGTGTAATGAATACTTTTCTTTGAACACAAGAGTTAATCCATAAGTATAGGCTTATTGAAGTTTGCCTGGGTGGTAGAGATGGTATCTGAAGGTGATGAAGTATGAATTGTTTTTTGTTGTTGGTGAACAGAAGATTGTTGAAGTATTGTTGTTAGATTGTTAAATCTGAGTGGAGGGTTTTAGGAAATGCGGATTATTCGATCATTATGTTCTGTTATGTAAATATTAAGTTTAGTTCGGCGTTGGATGGAGAGCGAAGGTGATGACGTGAAGGAAGTGGGTAAAAATATTTAAGAGTGAGAAGTTATAGTGATACAATGATAAATTAGTAGGATTGGGAGTATATAACGAGTCGTCGTCATAGTAAATCAGTTTTTGAATGTGAAACTAAGTTGAGAGAAACAAATCTCTGGGAGCAAAATGCCAGGAAGTCAATTGTTAGCGAGGCAAAGAGAGAGTTATGTGTGATTGTGCTAAAGTAGGAAAGTAAGAATGTTTGAGCGAGCTGAGTGGTGGAATGAAGAGGTTGATGCAAGCGGTTAAAAGTAAAAAAGAAGCTCGTGGTTGAATGTACTAAAAGCAAATGATGAAGTTGCATTTAAAAGAAGAATGTTGGATTTTAATAATATAAAGGAGGAAAATAAGGAAATAATTCTAAGCCAAATAAATTACATAAAGAAAAACAGAGGTAAATAAACTGCTTGGTAAGGAGTGATAAATGGGACTTTACAAGGGAATAGGAGAGGCTCGTTCTGAAGGAGGGAGCGCGCAAAGGTTAAGATGAGAATAAAGGAATCTGCTCAGATAATGAATACGCGGGATGGTGCTTTTGTTGACTGATTCGAATGGATGTGAGGGGAGTGTGGGAAGAACATTTTGCGAAATTTCTGTATAGATATTGGCAGTAATGAAAAGGTGATATTGAATGTGTGTGGGTTTGATGGTGCAAGAAAGAATATGTATTTTGGGAATGAGTTTATTTAGAGTTTAGAATGGTAAATCTGCAGGTATGGATGAAATTACTGGTGAAATGAATCAAGAATCGGAGGCGAGATGTGATTGGATTGGATGCTGGAAGTTGTGTAAATCAGAAAAGCGTTTATGGTAGGGTAATATGGTTCGAGGGATTGGGGATAGGTCAGTATAGTACCTTTGTATAAGGGGTTAAGGGAGATAAAGGGAACTGTAGAAATTATAGGGGAATTAGTTTTATTGAAGTGGTTGTAGGGAAGATATATGCTGGTATTTTGGTTGAAATAGTGCGTCGAGTGACAGAAGGACTGATTGGTGAAGAACAAGGTGCGTTTAAGAGTGGTAGAGGATGTGTGGATCAAATCTTTAGATTGAAACACTAGATTGAGAAAATGAGGGAGAAGAAGAATGAAGTTTTATTTAGGTTTATGTGATAAGATCACAGGCCGTATGATAGGGTTAATAATGGGAAGCTCTATGGCAGGGTTAATGGATATATGGTGTTGGATTGTTATAAGTTTTCTGAATTATCAAAAATTATGTATGACGATAGTGAGGCTTCGTGTGTATGAGAATAAATGGTGTCATGTAAGTGATGGTTTGGTATTAATAGTGGAGTGAGGCAGGGTTTGTGTTATTATCCTTTTTATTCAAATTTGTATATGGATGGATTATGAAAAGAATTAGAGATGTGGGGTGGCAGTGATAATTGTGTTATGAAATGATGGGAGAATTCATATGGAGTTTGGAGGGTGCCTACTTACCTTTATTACTTTGCGGATGTATTTGGTTTTTTTGTGTGGTCGAATCTGAAATAGTTTGAAGTAGGATTTTGGTAGATCGAGGTTTTGGGCAGGGTTGTGCCGTAAAAGTGAGTGGTTTTTGAGAAGTTAATCGTAGAAATAAATGAGTAATGGTTTTGGTGTTGTTGATAGTTGAGGAACAGTCTCTCAGTGTGAAGTTATGTTACGATTTTGGTGTAGCAGTCTGAACAAGTTGTTCTGAGTTAAATTATTTTTATGGGTAAATGTTGGATGGGAGCGGAAGCCAGATGATGCAGAGTTGTAGTAGTGAAAGTTGTGAAATGGCAGGAGGTGGTCTTGGTGCATATTATATCTGTTGGTGGATAATTGTAAAGGTACTTAAATCTTGGGTTGCTTAGAGTCTTTGAAATGAGGGTGTGTTGTTATCTTTGTTAATATTTATATAGTAATGAAGCTATATGGTCTGGAATAAGAAGTATATGATCTAAAGTTCAATTGTGTTCAGATGGACATTTTTAGGGGCGTGCTAGGTGTGATGAGAATTGATAAAATGAATGAGGAATGAACATTTAAGAGAGTTGTGTGATGTGAATGAAAGGGTAAATGAGAGAATGAAGATGAAAGTATGTTTGAGATGGTTTTTTTCATGTGAAGGATGAATGATAGTCGGTTTTAGCTTAAGCATTATGTATTATGGTGGGAGTGTTTGGTTGGGATCCGACCCGGCTGCGGAGACCGAAGAAAATGGATTGAGTCAGTAAACGAGTGTCTGAAGGAGAGAAAAGTGAGTTTTGGGCAGAGGCGAGAATAAAGGTGCTATTAGGAGAGAATGGCGGGTTTTGTAGGGGGTATGGTTTGTGGCCCACCTGGCCAAGGGATAAACCCCACATTGGCATGACGAGATAACATAGTGGGGGTTCGTCGCGGTCCCGTGAAGCTCTATTGTGGATTTTTTTTCTGATTGTGACTAGTTCTTACTATTAATGGTACAGAGGGGCGGTAAGGGTTGGGCTTTTCTTTCGACTTTTGTCATATTCTTCTACTGCTTTTCTTTTCCGATGCATGTACGCACTTACCCCCAGTTTGGGGAGAAAAGGGTAGATGAAGAAGAAGAAGAAGATATATATATATATATTTATATATATATATATATATATATATATATATATATATATATATATATATATATATATATAATATATATATATATATATATATATATATATATATATATATATATATATATATAATATAATTATATATATGTATATTTTTAATATATATATATATATATATATATATATATAAGTATATATATATATATATATATATATATATATATATATATGGTATATGACTAACATAGGGGGAGATGTATATTTGTGATGTTTGTTTAATATATATATATATATATATATATATAATTTGAATTGACTTCACAGCAGTGAGTCCATTTGTATGGTTGCTAATTTTTCCGTCCTTAATTTTTGCGATTTTCCGAAATTTTTCTATTTCCGAGTCGCAAAGCCTCTCATTAAAATGAATGTAAACAGAACCATCAATCTGGAAATGTTTTGATCTGGAATCCCAATCCCAAAGTTCTTTCAAATTCGAATTTTCAACCAAATACATGGCATACCTGAAAGAAGAAAGGACTTTATTGAAGTAAAAAATCTTTCTAAGTGAAATAAATATTAAAATATAATAAACCTTCTAATGTCTCGTTTTGTTTTATATTATTTTTTTTTTGTTATACGGTGCATAAAATGTAAGAGATAAACGATCTAATTGTAAATATTTGTTTCCTGCTAACTTCAATTATTCTGAACACATAAAACACTGATAAAGAAAAGATGAAACCCTGGTTAAAGATAGAAATGTTAAAGATATAATAAAAAAATATAAAAAATTAATAATGTTACAAACAAATTGCCTTCAAACAATAAAAAATATTGAATAACTCAAAAGAGGAAAACGACAACTGTCATCGAGGAATCAACAACTAACGGTAATTAATGATAAAAATTGTAACTTAAAATTACAAATAAAGAATTGATGAATGCGAGAGTAGAGGAATTTTATTTATGAAATTTAGAGGTCTCATGCACATACAAAGCAAATAATTGCATCCAAGTAGTTTAAAGGATGGTTGAAAGATTCAATGATTGTAGGAAGCTTTTATGTATAGGTTTTGTAGATCATAAAAAAGTATTTGACTTAACGCGCACTAGCTCTGTTATAGGCACTCGGAATTGTAAGGTACTACGAAACCATATAAAGGTACATCGAAGAACTTGAAAATTATAAATTTTTGTCTAGATATAATTTAACATTCATTTTCCCATAAATGATCATTACGAATTAACAGCACTTTGGCTCCCTAGCGGCATGTGACTGAACTACAAATATGTGAATTTTGTCTCTAAGGACAACTTTGTTCGATTATTATCTTAAAAATGCCAAATTTCGACATTTAACTTTTTAATCATTTGAATGAATTATAAAAATACTATAGAAATAATTCGATCACTGGAAGATGGAAATAAAATTATTGCCGCAGTACTAGGAGAAATATCAAGTAAACTAAATGGAAAGATAAGAGAACAAATGTAAATGTAAAGTAAGTAAATAATCTAGAATTTCGTGATGATACAGGGTGGTTCACACCAGAACTTAGGCCCCTAGTGAATTACAACAAACGAGGGGAGTTAGAAGTGGTAATTTTCCATTTTTTTTAAGTGAAATGTTTTTATCGCTGTGGTCTAAATATAACCGCCAGACTTGAGCAATGGAAGATAGAACAATATAAAAACTAAGAACACAGAGAATTAAGGAGACATTCTTGCTTTAAATATATGTGTGGATAGATAGAGATACGACTATAGTAGAATGAATAAAAAGAATTTGAAAATTTGCATGTCATATAATTGTAACAAATCAGGTTTAATGGATAAAACAGATTGTGCATTAAATCCGAAAAGTACAAGGAAAGCTACCACTTGAACAAACACAAAACAAAGGATTATATTATGATATATATATATATATAGTATTTAATTAGTATTATATATTATGTAGATAGACTAATATATATATATATATTATTGTAGTATTATATTTATGTATAATATATGTATATTGGAGATATATATATAGATTAATTATTATATATTATTATATTAAGTATTATATTATTAGTATAATTATTTAGTTAAGTAAAAAAACAGCAACTCAAAGTTAGCCAAAATTTATATGAAGTTTCAATATGAAATGCTGGAATTAAATTATAAGGAGGAAAAAGAGAATACTAAAAGGGCTATCTTTAAGGAGAAAGGTATGTATATTAATGAATAGTTTGGAAGGAGGATGATTGGAGACTTACAATGAAATAGGAAGCTCTTCTGGAAGGAAGCGCGAATAGGTTAAGATGAGAATAAGGGGAACCTGCTCAGAATAATGATATTAGGGATGTGCTTTTGTAACTGATGATATGGATGTGAGGGAAGTGTGGAAAGAGCACTTTGAAAATCTGTATAATATTGGCAGTATGAAGAGGTGATAGTGAATCAGTCTTGGGTTGATTGGTCATTGATGGTGCAAGAAGGAAATTTTTGGGGATGAGTTTATTAGCAAGGAGGGGTAATGGTGTTAGAAGAAGAAAGATGAAGAATGGTAAATCTGTCAGGTATAGGATGAAAGTTACTGGTGAGGAGTGATCAGAAACTAGGCCGAGGATGGTGTGATTGATTGATCTGGGCGTTCTGTAATAAAGCGTTATCAGGAGGGTAATAGTTCCGAGGAATTGGGGAGAGCAGTAATAGTTACTCTTATATTAAGGCTAAGGGAGATAAAGGGAACTGTAGAAATTCAATAGGGGATTAGTTTATTGAGTGCTGTATGGGAGATATTTGCTGGTATTTTGGTCCAAAGAGTGCGTCGAGTAACTTAAGGACTGCTTGGTGAAGAACAAAGTGCGTTTAGGAGGTGGTAGAGGATGTGTGGATTGCTAAATCTTTACATTGAAGCAATGATTGAGAAAATGAGGGAGAAGAAGAATGAATTCTTTAATTTAGGTTTTATGGATTTGCAACAGGCGTATGATAGGGGTTACATAGGGAAGGTCTATGGCAGGTGTTAAATGATATTGGTGTTGGTGTAGGCTTCTGAATGGAATCAAAAGTATGTATGTATGACGATATTGAAGCGTTTGTTGTAAGAATAAATTGGTGTCAAAGTGGATTGGTTTAGTATTAATAGCTTAGTGAGGCAGGGTTGTGTTATGTCTCCTTTGGTTTTTTTCTTTTGCATATGGATGGGGTTATTGAAAAGAATTAGAGAGATGGGGGTGGCAGGAAATGGTGTTAGATGAATGGAGAATGTAAGATAAGAGGGTGGAGGGTTGCCTACCCTATTATATTGCGGATGACTTTGTGTTTTTGTGTGGGGCTTAATCTGAAGATGGGTTTGACGAGGATTGTAGAAGATTTGGCGGGGTGTGTAAAGGAGGGGTTTGAAAGTAAACGTAGATAAAGAGTAAAGTGTATGGTTGAGAGTGAGGACAAGTCCTCAGTGTGAAGGTTATGTTAGAATGGTGAGCAGCGTGGAACAAGTGTCTGAGTTTAAATTTTATTTAAGGGATGTTTTAGATGAGAAGGGAAACGGATGATGCAGAGTAGTAGGGAAGTTGTGAAAGGCAGGAAATGGGTGGTGGTGCAATTTTAATCGTTGGTATGAATGTAAAGGGACTAAGTCTTGAGTGTGCTTAGAGTTCTGCATTGAGGGTAATTGTTGTTACCTGTGTTTTATTGTATAGTAGTGGAGACTATGGTCTGGAAAATAAGAAGTATAGATTCTAAAGTTCAATGTGTTCAGATGGAGAATCTTAGGGGCGTGCTAGTTTGGGTGAGAAAGATTTGATAAAATCGAGGAATGAACGTCATTATGAGAGTTTGTGTGGTTGGAAAAAGAGAAGTTAACGAGAGATAAATGAATTATGGGCTTGAGATGGTTTTGGTTGCATTGGTGTGGTAAAGATTGAATTGATGTTCGGTTGGATTAAGCGGATGTATAGTGCTGTAGTGTGTTGGTGAACCGAGCGGTTTTCTCTGGGAGACCATAGAAAAAAGTGGATTGATGTCATGTAAACTAGTGTCTGAAGGATGAGAAATGTGAGTTTTGGCAGATGCGCGATATAAAGGTGCATAATAGGAGGAATAGTGGCGTTTTGTGAGGGGTGTATGTGTTGTGGTCCCTAACCTGGGCTAAGGGATGTAACGCCTTAAAATTGACGATTTACCAATAGTGAGGGTCCATCGCGGTCCTGTGAGCTCTAGGGTGGATTTTCTGACTGCGACGAATTCTTACTAATTAATGGTCAGAGGGGGCGGTCCTCCTGATTTTTCTCTTTTCGACTTTTGTCATATTCTTCTTCTGCTTTTTTTCTTTTCCGATGCCATGTTACGCACCTTACCTCCCAGTCTTGGGGAGAAAAATTTAGATTGAAAAAAATATGTATATTTATATTTAATATTAGTATATATATTATATATTAGTATATATTATAGGTATATATAGTTATATATTATATATATATATATTGGTTAGGGCTTATAATATATATATATAGGTATTAATATATATTATTTATGAATAATATAATATATGGTATATTATATAATTTTATATATTATATTTATATATTATAGTATTTATATATAATTACAAATAAAACTGATGAATACATATTAGGGTGACCGCAGTGATAGCCATTCGATAATTTTCCCGAATTTTGTCAACGGAAACCCACAATAATGATGCAGCTTTGCAGATTTTTTTCGAGTACTTGTCAAATGTTCGGTTTCTGAGGAGCACTGTGATTGGAGGCATGTTAACACATGTGGCAGTGTTCGGTTGTGCGTTCAAATTCAGTTTTCAGAAAGAAACTCGAATCATTTTTGTTGCGTGCTTGTGCTTAGCGACGTCCTTTGGGCCGTATCTCTGAAGCTTCTCATTATTTTCTCATGATTTCTCATGATTTATGTCTTTCAAATCAAGCAATATTGTTCTATTTAATTAATTTTAATATATACTATGGCATATTTGTTGCCTACTTGTTCGTATATGGTCGGATGACTGGGTTGGGTGTTTGCCCGGGGAGCTATAAATTAACAGCTCTTTGTCATATCAAAAGACGGTCGTGGTTGTTTGACTAGGAACTCTAATAATTACGTAAACTTTATTGATTATGGAAAAATATTTTCTCAAAGTTTGAATACAATAACTTTATTACTATTAAATTGACAATTGTTTTTTTGTCCTTTTCATATTTCAAGTATTTTAATAAGAAGTAAGAGAGTGACTATTGCAATCGTTTTGCATTCTTTAAGAAGGTATAATATTAAATGAATTAGATCTATTCTATTTCTATTTATTGAGGTTAGCTCTCAATAGTGATTTTTGAAACATTCAGTGATCAGCTTTTCGGCATATTTTTTGTTTACTACCTTTTAAACATTTATTGTTTCTTGCTCCTCATTCTTAATTCAGGAGTTTATTAAAGTCTGTAATTATTTTCACTCCTCTTTCTGCCACATCATTAACTGCCGTTTAATTTGACTTTTTCCACATTGTTATTTCCCTCATATCATTTTACTTTAAAAAATATGTATAATATTTTTTCAGTGCCGCTTATATATGGGTGGGTTCTCTTTGTTTGTGGGGGGGTTCTCTCGGTTGCTGGGATTTTTGAGTAAATTTTGTTTTTGGGTGCCGTCTTTTATATTTTTTTTCTTTTCTTTATTCTGTGAAACGCTCAAAGAAATTTTTGTTTTCACTTAGTCCCTTGGTAAATTAAACATAGATAACTTTTGATTCTTTTTTCCTGCATTATAACTTAGTTTTTTCCAATTTGGTTGTCTTTGGTGAAATTTATGGGGTTTACAATTTCTTGAATTTTTTGTCTCGGTCTCCCTTTTGATGTCAATTCTAGTGTAGTAAGTGTTGTTCTTTTTCTCTTCTATTTTTTTTCCTGATTTTTCTTCTGTTCTGTGAGAAATTGAGGATCTTATTATAGAACACTCGAGGTGCTACCAATTATTTCTGGCATTGAAATACCTTACTAAATGGTTTTGGAGAATTTCAGCGTCAGAGCGATTTTTGTCAATTTCTCTTTCTGTATATGTTTTTTTTCCCACAATATAACTTCTGCAAGGGTCCAATAGTTCTTGCTTGGGTAGCTCAAGTGTGCTTGTGTGTCATTGAACTTTTCTGGAGTTGTCGTTTAATTTTGATGGACTTCGTTTTTGGTATACGTCTTCTGTTTGCAAAAGGACGTAGAATCTAACGAAACAAATATACAGAGCATAGGCTTTTTTTTAGGGCATCGTTGTTGTCTTTTGCATGACTCGGTTTGATTGTCCCCGTGTAGCTCGCGGAAAATAGAAATATTTTCAAGACAATAGAATGGCTCCTTGGACATGGTCGTGCACTGCGGCTGATGGTTTTGATTTCGTGTCATGTCTGGCATTGACTGATTCTGGCAGCCTTTTGGAGATTTTTAAAAGAAAATTTCGGTGACGAAGAGGGTGTCCTCGTTCATTTTTTTTAGTTTTTTTTTTTGTGCTTGGTTTTTGTTTGGGCTGGCTACAGGTTTTTAACACCTTGAGTATACTGTTGTCAATTTGTTGTTGTTAGGAGCTTCCTGTTGTGTGAATCCTGTCTTCTGGGGTTTTGTTGATATCCCGTGAATTTAGTGTGAAAATCCGCAATTAATGTGGCAATTACTTCTTCGAGAGGTAGATGGTCTTTTCAGCTCAAATTTCGTTGATGATTATCCAGAGTCTGAATTGTTTTCTTGTTTGAGCTTCGGCGCGCATGCAGTTTGTGGAGTCTCTTGATATATAGGGGTTGTAGAACTTTGAGTGCCAGGTTGTCTGATTCCGAACCTTACTTCGTGAAAACACCTCTAACATGATTCCAAGAATATGATTGGGCGGCAAAGTGCTGGTAGGTCAGCTTTACAAACGATGTTTTTTCCAAAATTGTACAAGGCCTCCTTGAGCCTTCTGCTGTTTTGAAATGCATTGGTGTCGAAAACACACTGCCTTGATGTATAGTGGAAAACACCCCAGTTCCCTCGATTATGAGTTCACCTCATAAACAGCCAGGGCTTGTTCTTCACCAGTGCTTGTGTCCGCTACAGGAACTCCTAGCAGCTGTTCATTTTCAACATAAGAAATTACAACAGCTATTCGTTCTTTCTGCTTTGTCTTTAGAACGTCTGGAAGAAGTTTTCCGTCCCAATGACTACAACAGCTTCCTTCTCTGGTATATAAATTCCGTATATAAATACTTTTCGCCTTTTTCATGGATGGTGGTTTTTTGACACTTTGAACTCCCCTCAGGATTCTCCCCAAGTGCTTCTATGTAGCTATGAGTATTCGTGTGGCATTTCTTATCAGATACCTAAAACCGATCCAACAACAGAGATTGTTTTCATGGTTAAAATTTCCTTAACGCCACGCTCCATCCTTTTGCTATGAGATGGCCCAGGAAGTTCCTCGGTTTTTCTTGAGAATACAAACGTCCAATTGGCAGTACATCCTCGTAATCTCATCGCATGTGTTTTCCTAATTCATCACTGGTCCCTCATCTTCTTCATCAATCAGTCTTCTATGAACGTTGGAGAGTAGAAGAGCAGAGAGAAACGACCAAATTAAAATTATAAACATAGTAAGTTACGTTGCCTTTATCTTGTTGTTGGGTGCTTTTTGAAAAAACTAAACAATAGAACCAAGGGGACGTAACGTACGTAGCAAAAAATCAATATTCAGAGAGAAAAATAGAAAGATCTTACCGTATGTCGAATAAACATTTCCGCCTTTGAATTTTGCTCGTTTCATTTTCGCAAAGTTCGCTTTGTTAGTTTTCTTTCTTCAGCTCGAGCTTAACTTCAGATCAACTAGCAAGCATAGAGCATGGACGGAACCTTTTCCCCTTTGTTTCATCCAAAACAAGGAAACTGCCTTGTCTTCTTCTGATTTCATTTCATGTTCCAAGGGCATATTTGATGGGTCGGATATACGAAGATATCATCTACTCTTTGGAAGGTGAACTCTTTTGATTTTGTTCTTTAGCCAGCTTGCTGTTGTTTGATAGCTTGAGGATCCTTTTGTACTTGGTGGGCCCACTCGTGCGGTGAAGTTTCTCTCCTCTAAATTTAGTAATGAGGTTCTTTTTCACATGTTTTGGTAGGAAATCCCGAGCTTTTCCGGCCAGAAAGACATAGAACTTGGTTTCTTGTGTTAGTGTGTTAAGTTTCTGTCCTGATAATCTTCTTGCGATTCATTTTCACAGTACGCGTTGTTTGGCAAATTGTAAGAAGAAATAGTGGTCGCAAAACTTGCACGATCTGGAGGGCAATTCTTACGTAATACCGGTTTTATACTGGTTGAGTCCTAGTGTATTTAGATATTAGCAATAGTAAAATTTTTATTCTGGGTTCTGGCTTCTATGGCAGAGGTGGAAGCCTATTCCTCTTTCCTTTAAAACTATTTTATTTTAATTTGTGAAAAAAATTATATATTGATACGACTTTACATTTTAATTGGGACAAGTGGATTATGGTACTGAATATTGGTTTCGGAAAATTAGATGTAGAAATTAAGTCAAATACAAAGAAAATCCAAAAAAAGGTTTAAAATCTGTAAATTTAGTCTTTGAAAATTGATCGATTATAGACATTTATGATGAGTGCTGTTATGGCTGGATTCGACTAGAAGTATAATAAAATATATAGTAGAATATAAATAGTTAACACTAATATTGTCTTTTTAATTTGAGGGACATAAATCATGGGAATGATAAATAATGAGGCGGATTTCCGGAGATACGGTCCGCCAAAACGTCGTCTAGTCAGTTCGTGGGCACCAAGAAACGCTGTTTTTTTTTGGTGGCATACCTTTGATGCGCGGACAGCGGGCAATAGGGTTCACAAATTTAACTACCTTAAAATCTGGAGAGGCTAATCACTTTGTGGGGTTCCCGTTGACAAAATTCCAACATCAATTTTTTACGGTCACCCTAATACATATAAAAAAAATACAAAGCAATAAATATCAAAGCCACGAAAGATTGGAAACTTGACGGAAAAGAAAGTTTTTCTACAAAATTTTGAAGCCCAAAACTCTGCAGCCCTGTCATTTATTTTCTCCTCCATTCAACGACGCTCGTTTTCCTTCAATGTGTTTCAAATTAGATAAAAATGAAAGAGAATAAAGGGCATCTGATCCAGCTACTTTTACATATCCGCTTACTTTCTTTAGTCGTTTTAAATTTTCTTCCAGTTGCTGACTCACATTTTCTGTTAAACAACAATATATATATATATATTATTATATAATATATTTATATATTATATATATATATATTATATATTATTGTATTAATATATTTATAGTATATATATATATATATTTATATATATATATATAATATATATGATATATATATACTATTATATATTAATATTATATATAAATATATATAATGATATAGATACCCCTGATCAGCTACCCCTTTTTCACCAGAACTTTGGATGGGGTAAGCAAACATACACAAGAAATTTATTTACAAATCAAATTTATTTATAAAATTAGCAAAATTTTGAATAGAAATTGTTACGGAACATGGGTACAAATGGAAAAGTAAACCAACTAATAAAAATACAAACCGAGTTGAACAAAGAGTAAAAAGGAAAGATTAGATTCTGTTTAGATCTCAACGAAGGAAGGAGACCGTAACTGAGGATGAAAATGGAAAAAGTTTAAAGGAGAATTTAAAAGAGAGGATAAACTTTATTAAGGGGAAAGCGAAGAAGGAAATTAAAATCATCCCGTATTAAACGGGACTAATGCCGGAAGCAGGGACTAATGCCGGGAGCAGTGATTAATGCCGGAAACAGTGATTAATGTTGGAAGCAGTAATTGGTGTCAGAAGCTCACGTATCGGCTTTCATTTACATAAGAAAGTTATCGAAAGACAGGACGGAACTCAAGGATAGTAACTTCGAAAATAAGAATCAGATGCACCAACGCCTCTCGAGCGGAACGAACTGAGAATTAGGAATACAGTCGTTTTCAGACTTGATGATGAAATTGGGGATCTGGTCGAAAGAGTCGTAAGTCACCTTGTAGTAAATACGTGAGGAGACTGGAGACAGTCAAAAACGGTCCGCTGACTCCACAGCAAAAGCTCTGGATGGTAAAAGAAAAACTGATCCCCGTGATGCTTAATTTTGACTAAATTAATGCTCACTGTTACTAAAGTGTTTGAACATTAACAAAAGTGTTTGTGAATATTATTGCCCATATTTTTAGGAGCAAAAAGCATTTGTTTTACAGAGATTTATTTATATAAGATTTATTTATTGAAATAACAATTAAAAGTGAGAGTGAATTCCCGTCGAGGACAAAATCGGGACATTTATATGTTAGAAAATACTTTAAGAGGTTGAACTGTTTTATATGAAAAATACGTTTATAGAATAGGATTATTTAACTGATTGCGTAACATTTAATATACGTTTAGAATAGGATTATTTTGGTAACTGATTAGAATAGGAATATTTTGGTAATTTATTTAACTGATTGCATAATATTTTTAGAATAGGAATATTTTGGTAATTTATTTAACTAATTGATATTTTGGTAATTTATGTTCGTAATATTTAAGATGTATTAGAGCGGGGTACTACTTAGTGCTTAAAATATATGTTAATTTTTTATGTGTGCGTTTTGTTCTTCCTCCGTTGGTAATTCAAAAGGGTTATATAAAAGTGAAGCTTGGCTTCAATGGTGAATTAAAGGGAAACATTTAAAAAAATATATATCAGTTGTTTTTTTCTGTTTTAATATCGATAGAATGAGTAACATTACAAAGATTAGTAAGTATGGACTATGATTCGCGAATATGCTCTCTAATTGGTTTGAAAATTCATCAAGAAAATAAATTATAATTGCCCTATATCTTTTCATTTCAAATTTATTCTCACAAGAGGCATTATCATTTCTTCATTAACAGAAAGCAGAAGTTCTGTTGCAACTTCCACAATGTTTGAAAATGTTTCGTTGATATTTGCTTAAAAATCTTCCTAAACAAACATCACATTTTCATTATGATTAAGAGCAGTTGCTGTCACTAATTATGGAGAAAGCAATGTAATACATAATGGAAGAGTGTTTGAGAATAAAGTTAAAGACATAAATAAATACTTGTAACAAATTTGTTTTTGCTTACAAATAAATTTATTGAAAAAGATTTAATATCTTGATCCATTCAAGCTTCTCTTAAGCTTCAACAATGCTTTAAAAATTTCATTAGATCTTAACAATCCATCGAAATTTTCCACTAACCTTGTTTCACCCATTCGTGAGAGTTTTGTCCATTTTGTGTCTGGGAAAATGTTTTCTATTTTTTTTCTATTAAAATAGTAGTCTGCCTTGGCAATCTAAAATAGCATATAGTTGCATTTGATGTGCCATAAAGGTTTTAACGTGTTGCACTTCACATGGATGTGAACAGCAATACATGTGTGTCTATGTAAACATTAAAACTCCTGTAACACGTCTCGTGAATCTCGAATCTTCTAACTTCGATGCTCTGTGGCTCAAAATCTTTCTTCCTTCTACTACAATAATCTTGTGCTTCTGCTACTGTTCTCCTAACAGAACAGACTTTCACTCTTTCTTTGAATATCTTACTACCTCTCACGAGACTGCTATATCTTCTCATCCAAATATTGAGGTCCTCTATTTAGGGGATTTCAATGTACAGAACACTGAATGGTTGGGATCCTCTCATATTGATTTAGGTGGGGGAGGAGGCCGAATCATTCAACATTCTCAACGATCTGGAGCAACTAATCGAAACCTACACACATTCCGGATCGTCCCAACCAATTCTTGAACACACTTGACCTATGTTTCACCACTAGTCCTTCTCTCTGCAAATACACTACCTTCGCTCCTATTGGTAAATCTTACCACAACCTTATATCTCTTAACTTTAATCCTTTCTCTCCAACATCTCCATCCTGCCCTATGCGTTTTTTCTGGCACTTTGATCGGGGTGATTGGGGGGCCTTGCGTCGCTTCTACGCTAACTATAATAATGACTGCTTTGACTGATGACGCTTCGGCTTCTGCCACTAAGGTGGGAGCTGTAATCGTTGACGGGATGAGCAGGTTCGTTCGTTCCTTCTTCGACTAAAGCTTTCTCTCCTCATAATCCATGGTTCGATCGTGCCTGTTCTCTGGCCATTTAGGCTAGAGACAGCGCTTATCGGAGGTGGAAAAATTCTCGTTCTCCCATCACTCTCGCTAAGTTTCATTCATCTAGAAATCGTTGCAGGGATACTCTTCGATGAGCAATGCGGGCTTTCATCAAACGAAAGTGCGCTAACCTCCTTGGTTCTCCTACTGACAAATCTTTCTGGCCTCTTGCCAAAAACATCTCTAACAACTTCTGTAAATCTGCCTTTTTCCTCTCTTATTCGATCTGATGGCTCTGTTGCTAACTCTCCAACTGAAAAGGCCAATCTCTTCGGCCTCCTATTTTCCTCTAACTCAACCCTGGACGATTCTGGCATTCCTCCTCCCCTTCCTCCTTCTCCTCTCAGGTGTCCTATGTCTTTGCCTGTGATTACATTTGATCGGGTGCATGGGCTCCTGAGATCTATGAACGTTAGGAAGGCAGGGGGCCCGGATGGCATTCCTCCCCGAGTTTTGAGGGAGTGTGCTTCCGAGCTATCCCCTCCCCTCGTTCAACTATATTCTCTATGTCTCAATACTAACACTTTCCCTCATTGTTGGAAGCACGCACATGTCCATCCTATTCCGAAAAAAGGAAGCCGCTCTGATCCTTCTAACTATCGCCCTATAGCTCTCACCTGTATTCTATCTAAGATCTTTGAAACCCTTCTTAACTCTCACTTCTTAGACCATCTGGAATCTCATTCTCTTCTTTCCGATCGCCAGTACGGCTTTCGGCGTTCAAGGTCTACTGGTGATATACTTTCCTATTTAACCGATTTATTGTTTTCCGCCCTTAGGAACTACGGGGAGACTTGCGTGGTGGCGCTTGACATATCCAAAGCATTTGACCGGGTATGGCACGCGTCGCTGCTCTCCAAGCTCCCCTCCTTTGGGTTTCCTCCTTCTCTTTGCTTACTTATGTCTAGCTTTCTTTTAAGTCGCTCAATATCGGCTGTGGTTGATGGAGCGACTTCTTTTTTTTCTGTCAATAGTGGTGTTCCTCAGGGTTCTGTCTTATCTTCTACTTTATTCTTACTTTTCATTAATGATCTTCTCACTTGCACATCTAACTCTATCCACGTATATGCCGATGACTCGACCCTTCATTCTTCAACTCATTTCAATTCTGCTCCTTCTTTTACTTCTAGAATTGCCTCTCGTCTTAATCTTTCCGATTCTATTCTCGCTGATCTGGATAGAATTTCCGATTGGGGTCGTCTCAACCTTGTGAAATTCAATTCTTTAAAAACTCAACTTCTACAAATCTCCCTCTCTAAAACACCTTCTAACTTTTCTATCTCTTTCGACGGTTCTCTCGTCTCTCCTGTTGATAATATAAACATCCTTGGCCTTAACATAAACAAAAAAATGTCTTGGAAACCTCACATCACAACGGTTGCTAGGGCGGCCTCAAAGAAACTGGGAGTTCTGTTTAGACTGCAAGATTTTTTTTCCTCTTCTCAGTTACTTCAGCTATACAAGGGTCTCATCCTCCCTTGTATGGAGTACTGTTCTCATATCTGGGGAGCTCTGGTTTCACCCGGCTTTTTAGACAGGGTCGAGTCAAAAGCCAAAAGGCTTATAAACTGTTCTGTACTTTCCAGTTCATGACCTCTATCTTTGCGGCGTCTTTTGGTACTATCTCTTTTACGCTTGGTACCGCAGCGGCGATGCCAGAACTTGCACTCGCTGCCGCCACACTTTACGGCAGCCTCATGGCACAAGGGGTGAAGTGTCAACATTTGAATTTGGTGTGAATATTGGCAACTCCAGGCTAGTTTGCTGCAGTTTGCTTCGCCTTCTTTCCATGTAACCTCTATTCTGGAGCATTCTTTCCTACCCTCTGTGTTTCCTGCAAAATTTATACCATCTCCTTCTTTAAGGTTTACTTCTGTGCTAACCTTGCATTTTACGCTAGCAGATAAATAGACAGAGGCTCTGCCAGTAGTGAGCAGTGACAACTTCTGAAAAACCAGATATCTATTTTACTGGATGTTTCAGTATAAACAAACTAGCGTACCTTTGTTTGCTTTTATCATCATATATCGTTCAGATCAGAAGTCTACTTAATTTTATATCAAAGTTTGCCATTGTACTCAGATGAGAATAGAAACAAAAAAACAGTTATAAGAACCATAGTTTATCAGACCTTATACAATTCAATGTGTATTTGTCAAATATTGCCCTTTACCATATGAATTTTACCTAGACACAAAGGCCTATCATTTCTAAACAAAGATCTAAATATTACTCTATGCCTTTACCAAGGTAAAACTATATCCCAGGGTTTTCTTGCAAAACTGTTTTGGCATGGGTTTGTGATGCCAGCCTTCCCTGGCATTGGTTGCTTTGCCTTCGGCGAACCACTTGGCACGATCAGATATATATTGATGTTCAAAACCATCCATATACCTATTCGTCTTTTCTTTTTAATGTTGCAAGTGAGTCACACTCAACAACCTCCTGCGGAAACCATTCCAAAAATTTACAATACTATTACAGAATGAATGTTTTCTTACATGAAGGTTACACGTCTTCTTAATTTTCTTATTGTGTCCCCCTAGTCTCCCTGTTCGTGGTGTACTACTTAAAGAATTTGTGATATCAGTATTTTATCAATGCATGTAAATATTTTACAGACTTGTATCATGTTTCCCTATGAGAAATAGCCTTTCTAAAGAAAACATTCCCTAATCTTAAGCCTCTCCTCATAGCTCTTCCCTCAAAGTCAGAAATCATCCTTGTTGCACTACGTTACACTCTCTCCAACATACCTAGGACTTTAATTAAATAAAATTTGTGCGCAACAATATCATAACGATTTAAAAACCTTTTATACAGCCACTTATAACTGTTAGTTTTATAAAATATAGTGATTTATTATAGTTAACATCTTATTAGTTTATCCCTTGCTTCCAAACACTGATAGCTACCGATAGCTACATTCAGACTGCTGCTTATACTCACATCTAAATTTTTTTTTTTTGGTCACAGACTCAAGCCAATTGTTCATATCATGAGTTAAATATTTGAGTAACCTAGGTGAAGACCTTACACTTTTTACTATTCAAATCCCAAGAGTTTATCAAGATCATTTTGAATATTTATATATGCATCATTATTCCTTACTAGGTAGCTACTTTGATATCATCTGCAAACTTAGAAAGCATAAAACTAATAGGAATTTATATTTATACATATACGTGAAGTTATATTTGTATATATATATAAATATACGCATGTATACGCTCATTTTTATATATATATATATATATATATATATACTATATATTTCTTCTATATATATATATATATATATATATATATATATATATGCTACATACATACATTTCTGCCCTTGGCCCACCTTATTCACACTGCCTCCAGAAAGCCGGCCACCGCTCGAGGGCAGTTCCCACCGTCAGAATAGAAGTTGCAGCAAGGTGGTACGGGGGAGCACTCGAGGGCAGAGCACTCAGAAGAAGTGCTCTATTGTGTCGGAGATATATGTGACATCTAATTTGATATGGGGATATAACGTTGTCTAGTTTGAATCTGAATTTATATTGCATAAGATTTGGGTGGTGGCCTGTTCTGCTCCGGGCGAGGGTTAATTTGGTTTCTTCTGGACAGTGATTCTTCTGTAGGGAGATGTTTGGGGATGGGGTGTTTAGTAAATTGTTATTGGGGCGATTTTGTAGATATGTGTTAGTTAGTTGTGTATGGATGTGAGAGAGCCAAGACCTATTTGGGGGTGGGGGAGGAATGTTGTTGTAGATGTCATTATAGGATTTAGCTGAGGAGGGGGATTTTAGTCTGTGTCAGGGGGGGTTGGAAGTATTAGGTGGCATGGATGGGTTGGATTGAGGATTTTCTGGAAAAATTGTGTCCACCATGTTCAAGTGGGTAGGGATGGGAAGGATGTGTGTGTCTCGTCATGTAAGTTGCTGGATGGGGGTTGTTTTCGTACATCCAGTGATTATTCTTAGGGCAATGTTTTGTGTAACTTGCAATTTATTTATGTTGGATTGTGATAGTGCTGGGAACCATGCAGGGAGGCATAATTTATATTAGTTCTGTGGAGTTGTTTGTAGATTGTGGTAAAGGTGTGTTTTCTGTCGCTGAGATTGTGTTGGGAGAGAGAGTTCGGAGGTGTTTAATTTCCGTTGTGTTGAGGAAGTAATTTGTCGATGTGGGTGGAGAAAGTCATATGTGTGTCGTAAGTGAGTCCTAATATTTTTGGGGTTTTGTTTAGGGGAAGAGGGTTGTTGTTCAAATAGACTATTGGGTGGAATGAGGATTGGTGGCGGTCAGTGGTTAGGGTAATGGAGATTTGGGGGAAGCGGTCATTCTATTGGAGAGTAGCCAAGTTTCTAATAATTATAAGTTATTCTTGGGTGTGCTGGGTGGCTGTGTTTACAAGTGGATGTTGAAATGAGACTGATGTCGTCTGCGTAAGTGATTAATTTGGTGGATTGGTTGGTAGGGGTGGGCATGTCTGCTCTGTAAAGAGAGTGAAGAGGAATGGAGAGAGAATGGCGCCCTGTGGTACGCCGTTTTGCAGTTTGATGGAGTGAAGGGTGTTTTTATGGAGGACTTTGGCATATCTATTGGTAAGGAAATTTGAAGCCACTTTTTATCATTGTTTTCTAGGGGGGATTGAAGAATTTTTTGTATAAGGATATATGTGGGGACAGTGTCAAAGGCTTTGTTAATGTCGATGGCTGTAATGGATCATGTGTAATGATGAGAGGGATTAGTTGAAGCCATTAGTATATGTTATTAATGAGGGAGGTGAGGGCTGTTGTTGTTGAATGGTTTCTTTAAATCCATGTTGGAATTCTGGGAGGGTGATGTGTGGGGATATTTTTTTTAATATTAGTTTCTCCAGCAGTTTGCTGATGGTGGAGAGAAGAGATTGGGCGATAGGAGGATGGGGAATTGGGGTCCTTTTTAGGTTTCAATTTTGGGATAATGAATGCTTGTTTCCAGATTGGGGGTATATAATTAAGTTTCAGGATTTGTTAAAGATTTCTGTGATGAGAAGAATTGCTTTTCCTCCTAGGTGTTTCAGGTGGAGAAGTTTGAGATTGAGTCCGGTCCTGTTGCTGGTGAATTTTTAAGGGTTTTGATTGTCTCTGATAACTCATGTTGGTTGTAAAAGGAGGTGGAGGGTTGTGATCTGAGGAAGTTTTTTTGAGTTGTTTTTGTTACTCTATTAATGAGGAGAGTAGGTTTACAGGAGATATTAGCGTAGTGTTTTGCGAGGCTGTTTGCTTGTTGTTTTGAGGAAGGGAGAGAGTTGTCGGGCAAGGATGGATTCGTGTGAGGGAGGGGGGTTGTTTGTGAGTTGTTTAGTTTTTGATAACCTGCCCAGGTTCTCTTATTATCAATGCGAGATGTTGTTTTGTAGGTATTCTGTAAACATGTAACTTGTTAGTAGTGTTGGTGGTTATGAGATTAGAGATCTGAGTGTTTAGGTTAGTTATTTGGTTAGTGGTTAATGTGGTGTATGGTCTGAGTTTTCGGAGGGAGTTTCTTTGTTTAATAAGTTGACTGATTTCGGGGGGATAGTTTAGGATTGTAGGATTTTCTGTGACCCTTAGGTATGTAGAGGTTGGCTGATTTGATGATTATGTTGTTTAAATGAATGATGGAGGTGTTTAATGTTGTTATGTCATGTATTGGTGTAGGGTTTATATGGGATTCAATATGGTTAGTAATTCTGTCCAGTTAGCTTTTTTGTAGTTGGTAAATGTGGTGGTCTTTTTTGGGGGGTTGGTGGGGGAGGAGGTCAGAGATATGAGGATAGGGGAGATGATCTGATTGTAGGTCCGGTGGTTGTGTCCCAGGTTAATCTGTGATGTAGGGAGGGGGAACAAAATGGGAGGTGTGGGGGGGGGGGGGGTGGGGGGGGTGGGGGGGGGGATTCTGGTGGGGAGTTTTTTGGAGTTAAGGATATTCAGGGATTCCAATTCATTAAGGATATGGTTGCCCCGGGGATCAGATGGGTAGTCCTCATACCAGGCAGTGTGGTGGGCATTTAGGTCGCCTCCAAGGATGAGATTTGGGTATGTAGCTATTGTTGATAGGGGGGTGTGAGGTTGTTTGGGGGTGGGTTTGGGGTGGTCGGGTGGCGAATATAAAGGTTGAAGATGTTGTAGGTGGTCTTGTTCAGGAGTATGGAACAAGATTGGGATTTTATTAATGCGGCGGGGAGTGGTGTGGAAGTGTTAGTAGTTGTATTATGGTATGGTATGGCTGTTGTGGATTAGTGTTAATAGGGAATTGGTGAGGGCGGGGAATATATGGCATCATGGCTCATAGAATGTAGGGAGGGGTGTTTTAGGCGTGAGGCTTCTTGGATGATGTATCTTGGGTATTCATCGAAACTCAGGAAGTAGTTGGCAGTTCTGCCTTAGTTTGTTAGTTTAAATATTAATATTGAATTGAAGTATGTTGAGTGTTTGGGGATTAGGTTTGGTCGGATGGAGGTTTTGGTTGGTATTGTGGGGGCTACAGGTTGCACAAGTGTAGCCCTTATTGAATCTGGGGAGGGGTCGGAATGGTGAGCAGGACTGGTGTACCCATCCTAGGCATCTAATGCACTGGATGCTGTTTAGTCCGACTTGTTTTTGGCAGATAGGGGCAGTAATATTTAGGGGGTCCCGGGTTGCTCTCGACATCTCCCGACCGTAAGAGTAGTAGTATCCCTACAATGAGAGTAAAGACAGACAGAAAAGGCAGATTTGAGATATAGACAGGTAAATAGTGGGAGGATGATAGAAAAGTAGTGTAAAAAATGACCTGTGGGCCCGGCCCAAGTCCGGTTTTTTGGCAGTAACCCTCCTGGTGGAGGGGGGGAATTGTGTAATCTTGCAGTACCCCCCCGGGGCAGAGATTCTTGATATCTCCTCCCGAGGTGGGCCCTGACGGTTGCCCTGCTTGTAAGGGTTACACATCCAACCTATATATATATATATATATATATATATATATATACGATATATATATATATATATATATATATATATATATATATATATATATATATATATATATATATATATATATATATATATATATTTATATATATCTTCTTCCTCTACCTTTTTTCCCCAAGATTGGGAGTAAGGTGCGTTACATTCATCGGAAAAGAAAAGCAGTGAGAATATGACGCAAGTCGAAAGAAAACCCAGCCTTACCGCCCCCTCTGTACCATTAATTAGTAAGAACTCATCGCAATCAAAAAATCCACCCTATGGTAAATCGTCAAGTGTAGGGTTCATCCCCTGGCCCAGGTGGGCCTAATATACCACCACAACGCCCCCGCCCATTTTCTACTATCATGCACCTTTCTTCTCGCCTCTGCCAAACACATTTCTCTCCTGCAAACATTCCTTTACTGACTCAATCCACTTTTTCTTCGGTCTCCCAGCCGGTCGGTTCCCAACACATTCACCACTATACATCCGCTTAACCAACCGACTATCATTCATCCTTTCCACATGACCAAATCATCTCAACATACTTTCATTTATTCTCTCGTTTACTCCTTTCTTCACACCACACAACTCTCTAATACGTTCATTCCTCATTTTATCAATTCTTCTCACACCTAGATTGTCCATCTGAACACATTGAACTTTACATCTATACTTCTTATTCCAGACCATAGTCTCACTACTATACAATAACACAGGTAACAACATACCCTCATACAAGACCCTAGCGCACTCCAGACTTAGTCCTTTTACATTCACCAACGATTTAATTGCACCAGCCACCTTCCTGCCATTCACAACTTTTCTACTACACTCTGCATCATCCGTTCCCTTCTCATCTAACACATACCTTAAATATTTAAACTCAGACACTTGTTCCAGCTGCTCACCATCTAACATAACTTCATACTGAGGACTGTCCTCACTCACAACCATAACCTTACTCTTATCTACGATTACTTTAAAGCCCCTCCTTTTGCACACCGTGCCAAATCTCTCTACCAATCCTCTCAAACTCTCTTCAGATTCGCCACACAGAACCAAATCATCCGCATATAATAGGTAGGGCACCCTCCACTATCTCCATTCTCCATCATTTTAACGGTTTAAAATTTCGACCCCCACCTCTAATTCTTTCATAACCCCATCCATATACAAGTCGAATAACCAAGGAGACATAACACAACCCTGTCTCACTCCGCTCTTAATACTAAACCAATCACCTTTGACACCATTTATTCTTATACACGCCTCACTATCGTCATACAAACTTTTGATTCCATTCAGAAGCCTACCACCAACACCATATATCATTAACACCTGCCACAGAGCTTTCTTATTAACCCTATCATACGCCTGTTGCAAATCCATAAAACCTAAATACAATTTATTCTTCTTCTCCCTCATTTTCTCAATCATTTGTTTCAATGTAAAGATTTGATCCACACATCCTCTACCACTCCTAAACGCACCTTGTTCTTCACCAATCAGTCCTTCAGTTACTCGACGCACTCTTTCGACCAAGATACCAGCATATATCTTCCCTACAACACTCAATACACTTATTCCCCTATAATTTCTACAGTTCCCCCTATCTCCCTTACCCTTATATAAGGGTACTATTACTGCTCTCCCAATCCTTGGGAACTATACCCTCCATAAACGCTTTATTACACAACTTCCAAATCCAATTAATCACCATCTCGCCTCCGTTCTTGATCATTTCACCAGTAATTTCATCTATACCTGCAGATTTACCATTCTTCAGCTTTCTCACTCTACCCATTACCTCCTCTTTGCTAATAACCTCATCCCCAAAATACCTATTCCTTCTTGCACCATCAAACCCACACACATTCACTATCACCTCTTCATTACTGCCAATAATATGCAGATTTTCGAAGTGTTCTTTCCACACTCCCCTCACATCCATTTCATCAGTTACAAAAGCACCATCCCTATTCATTATTCTAAGCAG